>OX454526.1:18828002-19123002 GCA_949715645.1 Portevinia maculata | reverse complement strand
TTGACTCTCATAGTCATCGTCGCAATGTCTCTTGTCTCTCGTTATTTTATCGTTATTTCCACCATAAGTGCTCAAACGAAATAGACAGTTGCATTCCACCCCTTGAACATTTCAACCGTAATATCTGATGTGTAAGAAATGCGCATCAGTTTACCCTTAACCCTGTATTCGGGCGTACAGTGAAATACAAGGAATCTTTCCTTAGCCGTACAACACGAATGTGGAATGCTCTTCCCCGCTCCATTTTTTCTACACATTATAATCTACAAACATTTGAAATCAACGTGCATGGATATCTCTCCCTATCTTCTAACCCTAATTTCCTTAAGGCCCGCGCTGTGTAGCTATTACATTATAAGGGTATTCAAAAATCTCTTTAGTGCGAGGACATTATAATAAAAGAAATTGGCTTCCAATTCAGGTGACTCCGCAGGTAAAATTAAATGTTAATGTGGCGTCAAAAGGAGTGTTAGAATAATAAGGAGTGTAATTAATAGTGCACCACATTTAAAACGCCTTAAGTTGCAAAAAAAAACACCGTTCTATGCAGTTCGAAAAGAAAGACACTTGAATTTTTGCATGACGGAATGGCTAGGCTAAAAAAATTAAACTAAGATGGTCCAGATTTTATTATATCCATGATATGGGGAAGTAACCACGTTATTTGGAGTGCCACCCAGGCGAGCAGGGGGTGTACTAGTCTGGGGCGCGGTTTCTTGGTATGGACTATCGATCTGGAATTTCCATCAGTGAAAATTACGGCGAACTCTTACAAAAAGATATTGGAAGCAGCTTTTCTTAAATTAAGCTATGTCTTTGGACCAATATCTTGGACAGTCCAACAAGATAATGCAAAAATCTACAACGCAAGGATCTTGAAAAGTTGGATAGCTGAACAAAAAATAAATTTGTTTAAATGGCCAGCAGACCTAAACATAAGGAAAAACGTGTGGGGATGGATGGTTCATACGATTATGGAAGGCAATATGACAACAAGAACCACTGATTGCTGCCACAAAAGAAGCGTCGAGTGCCTTTTCACGTAATTACGTAAAATCACTACGATTCACTTCCTGTTAGGGTTTATGAAGTACTTTTAAACAAAGGAGGTACTCACATTACAAATAATTCAAAAATAAAGAAATTAACCCTTTAAAATGCGTTTTTGTCATTTTAGCGTTTGTTTATATTCAAGTGGCACAAAAATAACATAACGTATTCTTTGAAGGGAAGCAAAAGCACCTGAAAATGACATTTTAAGATTTTCAGCACTATTCTTGATAATACGTTATCCTCTTTGTTATTATTAAGGCTGTCGGGAAAAAATTGTTTTGTCAACTTACCAAATCGCAAGGCCCTTTAATGCCAAGGAAAACGATTGTTTTTATTCAAGTGACGCGAAGTGTATGAGTATTTTTTTTATTGTGCCATTTTCTTACATTCACCGTAAATATTTTATATTTCGAAAACGATGAAAATGGTTAGAACCGTTTTTGAGAGAATCGGTGTTGTAAAATCCATTTGTATAGTAGGTACCGTTATTTAAAATAAAAGACCGCGAGTTTTTAAGCTTACAAACCTCAAACACGAAATTTGATGGAAATCCGTCTACCCATTGTGTCTGGAGACCGACGAACGGGAATTCGAACACACACTTTTTTGGCCTTCTTAATGGTCTCAATATCATATACACAAAATACCTCATACTCAGTTTGAGTTCGAAATTTAAACACGATTGCAATATCTTTCTCTTTAGTATACAACAGTATACGAGAAAGTTAAAAGGGGTCCGAAATACCCAAGTGGAAATATTTTTAAAATCCGCCTACTGACACGCACACTATTTAAAAAAAAAACAAAGTTTTATTAAAGGAATCTATGGAATTGAAAGTCCTTTTCGCAAAATAAAAGTTGTTTTTAACAATTCCTTCATATAAAGTTTTTTGCAACACACCGCTTTTTGGGTGACAGTTTTTTTACCAAAAGCATTGTTTTCTCCATAAAATAACAGTTTGCTTAGCGGAGTACGCCTTTTCTTATGTTTCAATTGTAACATTCAATTCCAAAACGGAATCTATTTCTATGACCCACGCTCACTCACCTCTGTGATTCTGCTGAAGAACCGGCAGACCTCACCGACTTAATATATATGGAAGCCAGGACAGCCAACTCATTTAATGCTGTTTTATGTCCGGCAATCTCTCACAATCACTTTAATCCGTGCAGATATGAAACACCAATTCATTCATCAACTATCATTAATCGTAATGTTAAATGTTTCCCATAAAGATAAATATGAACAATTTCCTTACATCGACTTTTTTTTTTTTTTTTTTTGTTGACTTTTAAATTCATTTTTATTAATTATTAGCTTATATCAACTTATATACTAGACAAAAATGAGTAAATCTAACTTAAAATTAACAGGATACTTATTCTAGATTATTGATCCTTATGCGGACGCCCTAAACTTAACTCTATCTTATAATTATTGCCTTTCGGCCTAAAAACTATTTTACGAACTAATCTTACATATTATGTTTTCATCGAGAAAATTTTTAAGAAAACTCGGCATCTTTATCAAATTTTATATTTTTATATAAAAAAACAAATTACAAATTACAAACTACCTACTCTACTTACTTAAACTACTTAACATATTCTAACTATAATTAGGATTCTGAGCACTCGTTGCATTACGAAACAAGTGGTCAAATTCCCAATTGCTTTCCGAGCGCCTGGCAGTCGTCAACGTGCACACGCGCCGCCGTGAGCTGACTGATGCCTTACAGAATCAATCACCTCCCGGAAGCACCACCACAAGTTGGCGAGCCCGGCCCCTCCCAGAAACGCCCTAGCTAACTTAATCTATCTTACAAACTAAGAGGATGTTACCTAGAGTAACGCACCGTCTTGGGAGGGCATGTTGAACCCTCCACCCTCAAAAAGCCACCAAAATTCGGCAAATTGCTTTTCTGTATCGAATTCCTTACATCGACTCTACAATTGGATATGTACATGAATTTCACTTCACTAATCTAGCATTGACCCACTTTACCAAAGAAATACATTAAACTTTTACTTCTATTTATCAACTATCAACACAACAACAGCAACTTATTTTATATTCTATTAATTTGTTGTTTCTTCTCATTTGCAGAGGCAAATTCGCCGCTGTCCGTCGAGCCATCCACAAGAAATCCGGCGTTCATTTCGCTGCAAAATTTCTAAAACGACGCCGCCGAGCTCAGTCGTCAGACAAGGAGATAAAGCATGAGATAGCTGTGCTAATACTATGCGCGGGATCCGACAATATTGTCAAACTGAACGCCGTTCATGAGTCCAGATCAGAATCGGCTCTACTATTGGAACTGTAAGTGTAGAATAAAGCCACGCAGCAACCATGTATAATAAATTAATTTGGTTCTTTTTGTGATTTTTTTTTTTTTGGCAGAGCGACTGGGGGAGAGCTACAGACATTTCTGGACAACGAGGAATCCCTAAGCGAGGCACAGACACGAATTTGCATGCGCGAAGTACTTAAGGCCCTTCAGTTCCTGCACAAACGTTCGATAGCACATTTGGATCTGAAACCACAGAATATCTTACTTAACGGTGAAAGGGTCGAGGGTAAGTAATCATCATCATCAGTTGCGAGTGCGCATGAGAAAGAAATGAGAATATTTAAGCGCGTTTTTCTGTCGCTCTTTCTATCTTGTCTCCATAAATCATTGCAATCGGCGCACGAACTTTGACTCTCTTGCCAGCTCTGCGGTTTCATCTTATAGATCTGGCTGGAGTACCTACCGATACTTTGATATTGCAGCTACTGGCAAAAAATAATGGAATTTGTGTGCAATGCACTAATGCAGTAGATGAATGAATATAGTAGATATGCATGATATCTAAAAGAAGAAGCAGGGAAAGTTCTGCAGACGTTTGTGGAATTCGAGAATTTATTGTACATACACAGATTTGTTGTAAGATCAAGGTCATCAACTGTGGAGAATATTTAAAAATGAAGTTTGTGTTGACCTAGTCGTCGTATTGATATAAGATATATGAACAACATCCAGCCAGCCATCTTTGTCAGGGATTTTGTGAAGGTTGGAAAGTGTCCATATACGCGAGATGGCATTGAATCATATGGGTACGATTGCAAAAAAATGAAAGCTCTTAATTTGTCAATTTTACTTTCGTTTATCTTGTATGCCTTACATTTCATGCAATTACTGTAGAAGCCCCGGGCTTCTGTCTTTGTTCGTAACATTCCAGATTGAAAAATTCATTCCTGATCATTGTTTCCTTTCTCATTTGCAGATGGTCTAAAACTCTGTGACTTTGGAATATCCCGTGTTGTAGCCAATGGCAGTAATGTTCGTGAAATTCTTGGCACCCCAGACTACGTGGCTCCCGAAGTACTACAATATGAACCATTATCGCTACAGACAGATATTTGGTCAGTCGGAGTGCTTACATATGTCCTATTATCGGGTTTTTCACCATTTGGTGGCGATACCAAACAAGAGACCTTCCTTAACATATCACAATGTGCCCTCACGTTTCCCGAGAAACTCTTCAAAGGAGTATCAGTACATGCCATCGACTTTATAAGGCGGGCATTGCGCATCAAACCAAAGTATGTATTTGCATCCAGTATTGATATTTCAAGTCTTTCTGGCTTTTTTGTTCTTTATGTGCATATTATGGACTTGTCTCAATTTTTCCTTTTTTCCATTTTCCAGTGACCGCATGACAGCATCAGGATGTCTGGACCACATTTGGCTGCGCGACGAGATGCCCGTCGATAGAAATATCCTTAACATATCCTCAGCTCACGATGATCTATCGTCCAATGGCGGCAGCAATGGCGGTGATGGCGGCAGTGGTAGCAGCGCTCATTCCGACGATGAAGAGGATGACGATGATAACAGCAGCAACAGCGACAGCAGTAGCAATCATGGCATAACCGGCATGACAAACGGTACCAAAAAAGTGATGCACAATGTTACAGCCAGAAACAGTACCGCAACCTGCGCCAGCACTTCCATATCCAAGCCACACCACAATGGCTTGCAGCAACCCCATCACGAACTGAGCTCATCGTTTCGCCGTCATTCATCCGATGCCAACAAAGAGAATACTTTTTTACGGAAACCCACATCGATGAGCAGCAGTGGCAGCAGCACATCGACCAGCTCTTCCATTTCCTCCAAATTGAACAGTAGCAGTGGACTTGCAACAATTAATCCCATCCAACAGCAGCAATTACAATTACCAACAACGCATGGTTCTGTCACGTGCCTGTTTCCTGATGCTCCAACTACGCCCAAAGTTATTCGCAAAGCTCCGACTTCCGAGTCTTCGCCCACCAGTGTCAAGGCATTGGTGAAGAAGTTCCAATTGGAGAGTGCGCAGCAGCCTCTAACAACTTCCGGTTTACTGCTTAAAGAGGCCCATCACAATAACAACAATAGTAATCATAACAACAACAATAGTGATAGAAAATTTAATGGTCATGTGATCCATCAGCACCAGCAACAATACAACAGCACTCTCTCCACCAAGTACCATAGTCAAAGTAGCGTTAATAGTAGTAATCGTAAAAGCAACGGAACAACGACGACGACACAACAGCAACTAAAATCAACGAAGGATGTCAACGTCAGCAATATTGGACAGCAACAACACACATCTGAAGCAACAGAAACAGTAACAGCGGCGCCTATTACATCGTCCTCTTCATTGCAATCGATAAATCCGTCGCCCTCTTCGTCATCGACAATGGCCAACAGCAGCAGCAGTAGTGGCAGCAACAACAGCGCTACCTTCAAAACGAGTTGTGTATTCTGCTTGACATGCAGCGGACCCGGATGCCGGCATTCGGGCACATCCGTTGCCAATAAGACCACAACGAACAGCATCGGGCTGGATCAGGGTATCATCTGTTAGCTAAGGGCCAGCAGGGCCCGAAGGAACGCCAAAAGTTTCTTCAACCGATTTCTATGCTGCATGTAATATTCACTATACCGTTAGATGCAGTTATATTTTGTGTTTCTTTCTTAATTTTTATTTTCTGTTTCGTAAATAGTTTATTTCTTTTTTAATTAATTTAAACAAACAAAATAAAAACCGTTAGGTAAATAAGAGCCTAGATGTGTAAGCATATCGAATAGGAAATAAATAAATACACCGCTAACTATAAATGCGCATAAAAGTCAGAAAGAGAAAGAAACTGCAAACAAAGAGAAAGCGGAAGACAAAGCAGCTAAGGATAATGATGAAGACAAAAATGAAGAACTAGAAGGAAGCAGGGCGCCATTTAAAATGCATAAAACGCTGCATAAAGTATAATTTTTAATTTTATTTTGTTTCATTTTCTAAATAATTTATTTAAAACAAAAAATTTATATATATAAACTAAATATATATTTTCCAACCAACGGGAAAGATATACACTTAAATTATGAAAAAAAAACTTAACTAAATCCATTTGTATAGAAGTGTAGACATTAATTTTTTTTCTTTTTTAAAAAAAAATGCGCACATTAATTTATGCAAATTTAATTCTTGTGTTTTTTTATTTTTAATTTTATTAAAATAAAAGTTTTTCCTCTTAATTTGTTATATAAAGAAAACCTGAAAAGACATTTTATTTCGGAAGAGGTCCTTCTGTCGCGAAAATTTACTTAACAAAAAAAAATTCTGAAGGTGAAGGTAGAGGCAGACATTTGGAAACGGTTGTCGTATTTTGTAGTTAAAAAAATTCTATTATATAAATATTTAAATTTTATTTTAATTTATAGCAACAAATAAAATATAAACAAGTGAAAATAAAACGGTATAAATTCGCAAAAAAATTTAAAAACTTATTATTAAAAAACAGAAAATGGTTTAAATAAGAATTGTTAACTTAAGGAAAAGATAAGGAGCTGAAAAAAAAATAAGAAAGATAATGTTTAATAAACTATCCGCACAGAAAAGTAGAAATTATGGCAGTGTTGTTGTTGAATATAAATGGAAATAATTAAAAAGAAAAAAAAATACAAATTTAACGTGTTAGTTGTAATTATAAAATCGCAGCTCTAAATAAAATGAAAAATATTAACTCAATTACTATTGTCCTGTTGTGTGTTGCCTTTGGAAGGTGATTGAGGTAGAGGAGGTTTTGAAAGGGGTTGTTGATAGCAGAGAGGCCTTGGTCATTTATAAGATTTTGTATACCGAATATCAACAAGAAGGTGGATAGATTTAAAATCATTCTTTTTGGCTCTTCTTTTTTTAACGCGGGCTAGAAAAATCTCGATATTCGCTATAGATCGCTAGTATTTTTGCTGTGCACAGCTATCGCCAAAACTATATCATCAAACGATAGTTGTGGCTGAATTCATATATGTTCCTAAAAATGGGTGTGTAAGTCATGCTTTTTTATGCACTGCAACTATGCCTTTTCAGTGCAATCCAAAATGTCATTGCATCATATTTGCTTGCAATGCAAAAGTTGCGTTTATTTGCGAAGTAAAAAAGCGTTGCGATTTGAAACGTTTAACATTGTATCACCACATGTTGCGTTAGGCGAACGATTTACTTTGCAGTTCTTCGTCAATACTTCATAAAGGAATTCAGCCTGTCTAACGTGAAGAAGATCCTTAGCAGCAGCTATCTAGTTTCTCAAGCCAACTCAATCTTTAGTTACTCGTATTGTCCAACCAGTTTAATAATATGCCGAATGGGCTCGAGTTTAAGCAAGCTTTTAAGTAATTTATTCTTGTATCGCGGTGTGACCATGGTATCCATACGCCGACAGTTTTGTATTCTATAATCTAATGAAGGAAAGTGGCATATGCAGTGATTTTCTCGAATGCTCATCAAGCATTGCAGTTATTCAATTGAGCCAAAAAAATCATGTGTAGCGAAGATAACAAGTTTATTTTTGCTCAAATAACGCAGAGTAGTTGCATCCGCTTTAAAGAGGTTCAAGATTCCAGGTGTAGGACTGAGTTTATTCTCTATATACCAAAGCAAGTACAGTTCAGACTTTTCTGCCCGATTTTGTTAATGGTAGACCTGCAGCCCCTAAACCGCAGTTATTAAAAATTGTTGAAGTGGTCTTTTCAATTCCATTTTTTTCTGTTTAACAACATATTGATATGTACATTACAACTTTGTCTTTAATAGTACTAAAGGACTTTTCACATGAGCGAACGATCGATTAAGAAAAACTGCGGAAAGACTACTTTAAATCCATAAAAAAAAGAAAATCGCAAATATTACTATTCCAAGAGCGGGTATGTGACTAGTTCATCAAAATATATTTCAAAAAAAAAAACTGAGTTCAGCACGGTTTAATTAACAAAATGTCGAATTCCAAACTTTTTGCCACGAACAACAACACCCTTTCCGGGATTTGTAAAAGTTTTGTTACAATAAACAACATTTCGTCATGATCCACCAACCGGCGACTTAAAAAATCGTTCAAACTTAACCTAGAAATCCAAATCATTTGGATTTGCTTGTAGTTTTCAGTTGGAATTCGACCAAAAAAGTATGCAATGTGTTATGCAAATGAAATGTCAAACAAGAATATTCCTTCGGACGCGGGTAATTGGTCGCTTTCTTATAAATGGTCATTAAGAGTTACAATAAAATATTACTATAGCAATACAGATACATTATATAAATGCAAATAACAGCGATACAATAAAAATAAATAATTTTACACCTGAAAAGTGTAGGGAGGTATATTAATATTTAGTCTTTTCGTAGAGAGAAAGGTTCCAATTTTATCATATAAATACGCGGGCGACTTCGTCACAAGAACTTTATGCATCCAAAAAAGTTGTTCGACTAGGTGATATTCTATCATACCTTCGAAATCCGTTGACAAGCGCAAGACCGCAAACGTTGAGTAAAAGCATGTCGCATTAGGGATGGCGACGGTGTAGAGGTGAGTATGTTGGTTGAGACACGTGCGGTGCATGTTCAATCCCCATGAAAAAAAAAACAACATACGCCACCCATTAATGGAGAGAGGAATGTTTCTCCAAACTCAACATTTACTGGAACATTACGAGTTTGAGTGCTCTGGGATTCGATTTCCTTTTTATAAAAAAAAAAAAACAAAATGTTAAAAAATGTGTTAAAACTCCAACAAGTGAGTTGATTCATGCTCGTAACCAAGTCAGCAAAAACATAAATAGTTTTTTTTTCGAGTTTCAAATTGATACAATTCGTTGCTAGAATGTATAAGACTATTGTTGAATGCTTTTGGGTAATGAATTTCAATACTTTTACAGATTTTAGAAAGCGTTTTTTTATAATTAAAATATGAAGAACCCCAAATTTTTTGTTTCCTAATCAGTGATATACGAAATATTTATTTTTATCACCTAGATCACTTGAAAATGAAAAGAAAGTATTTTTAATAATATATGGGAAATTAAATGCACCAAACCCACCGTTCTGGAGATTTTCTAAAAATGTTTTCGGATAGGCTTATTCTTACAAAGAACAAATATATACCGTACCACAATTCAGCCGTTAGTTAAATTAAATTTAGCGGGCATACACAGCGTACTTCGGTGATAGCATCAATCAAACCCTTTACTTCACGCATTTATGTTCAATTTCGGACCCTGATAAACCTCTAATTTTGAATATCTTTATTATAAATTAGATTTATATAAAAAAATTGATTTGTTACATTATTTATAACATTTAAATCCACAAAGCAGTAGAAAAAAACAAACACGTTTTAAGGTTTGCTGCACTGGAGAGAAGATGCAGCCTCTACTCGTATATGCGAAGGATTTCACAAACAAATCTTCTTAATTTGATAAATATTGGACAAATCTTCTCGAGCAGGCAGCATATATTAATATACACATGTATATCGCGTCGCGATCATAGGCGATGTTGGGCAGCTTCGAGCACTTTAATGAATTTCCTTTGCTACTCACAAAGCACGTCTGAAATCGCCTTCCAAACAATGCCAGATGGATAATAACCTAAATACTTAAAAACAAAAAATTGCGTTTATTCTATCAAAGAAAAGAAAAATTGTAGAAATTCTAACGGAAAACAAAAAAAGTTAATTATACGCCTTTGTGAAGTTAGGATTGTTCCTTGAATGTAGTCACATTAAAAAAAATCGCATTTTTAGATACACAAACACACACACACACACACAATCAGACACACCACACTTAATGCCAGGAACACCGTTTTAAATATATTTTTATGACTTTCACTTTTAAATAATATATATTATTTGTTTTCTTTTTTTTGTAATAATAAATGTTTTTCTTTTTGTTTATGTTTTTGTTTAGTATTTAAATTGTTTTTTTTTCTAACTTGAAAGGAAAAATCTAGTGGAAGCAAGAAAAAATAAATAGAAATATTAAATAGTATGTTTAAAAAAGAATGTAGGTACATTTATTTATTTTTTCTTGTTTTCACTTTAAATCTTCTTTCTATTAAGCGTTAGTTCAGATGGACAGACATATTTATTCTTAGTATCCTTAATGAAAGAAACAAAATAAACACTATGTAAGTAAACTACATTTTAAAACAAATCTAATTTTAAATTAAGTATAAATGAAAGAGATACAAATGCAAATGAAATAAAACTAAAAGAAAATAAATAAACAAGCAAGCAAGATATTTTTGTGTAACTTTAATTATAATTACTAAGTTATTATTATTATGAATTCAGAAAACAGAAAACGATTAATAAAACAAAAAACAATCTTATTAATTACAAAAATGCAATGGATGGTGTTTTATTAAGGAATCGGAAATTTGTCATTTTATAGAATATGATGTACAAGAATACCTCATTTGGGTCGCTGATTGGATGCACCAGTCCTGACGTAAATGGAAACATTGTTAAGCTGCGTTTCCACCAAAAAATTAAAAGCATTAAAGGCCAAAGGTGAAAAATTAATCTTCACCCAAAAAAAATTGATTAATCTGACATTTGGCCCTCATGCTCTCATTAGGCGTTTTTCTTTTTTAGCTCCGAGCGGGGCACTGAGCTGTCAAAAAAAGAACTGTGTTACTTTTTTAGCTCGGAGCGCTCTGAGCATAAAATTTGTATTTCTTTTTTATCTCTGAGCTAGCTCAGGGCTCGCTCGATGAGCTCGATTAAAAATGACCGAGCACATCGAGCGAAATGCTGAGCGCGGCTGACTTCATTCATTATTTGTGCTTTTTCCATAGTTTATTTACTAGAAATTATAATTTAAATGGAACAATCCTTGACAAACACCAATTTCAGAAGCAAACCTGACTATTTTGAAAATTAATAAAAAAAAATTATCTAATGACAGTTCAATGCTCAATTCTGTTTCTTAATTAGCTCGGAGCGCTCAGGTTACGTTCAGCTCGGAGCGAGCTCTGATCGCTCGTTCCCCGCTCTGTTCCCCGCTCGGGGCTAAAAAAGAAAAACGCCTATTGCGATTGCGACTCTCCAATTGAGAGCCTGAATGACGTTTCAACAGAACAATCAAATGTTTTTATTAAACGTCGAACCAAGTGGAAAATAAACCATTCAATTTATTTATTGATATATTGACTTAAGTTTAATTAAAAATGAGTGACCGTAGATTGCAAATACGAGGGCGGGTCAATAAGTCCGTGACTTTTTGAATTTCTGACCTCTTTACTGAAACAGCAACACTGCTCCTGTCAACAGGCATCTGTCAGTTGACTCCTGTCAAAATTTAAACTTGCTGCGTCAGTTAGTTTGTGTTTGACAGCTATTTTTATCAGACTACTCACTAATTTGAGGAGAAAATGGAAAAAAGTGAATTTCGTGTGCTTATTAAGCATTATTTCTTGCGAAAAAAAACCATTACCGGGACCAAGGCTAAGCTTGAAAAATACTATGGGGACTCTGCACCATCGATTTCAATGGTAAAAAAGTGGTTTACTGAATTTCGTTGTGGCCGTACAAGCACTGAAGATGCCGAACGTCCTGGACGCCCAGTTGAGGTCTCTACACCCGAAACAATCGAAAAAATTCACGATATGGTGTTGGCCGACCGAAGATTGAAAGTGCGAGAGATTGTGGAAGCCGTAGGGATCTCGCATGGCTCAGTGGTTTCAATTTTGAATGATCACTTGGGCATGAGAAAGCTTTCCGCAAGATGGGTGCCGCGTTTGCTCACAGTCGACCACAAACGCAATCGTGTAACAACTTCACAGGAAGGTTTGGCGTTGTTTAATCGCAATATGGAGGAGTTTTTGCGCCGTTTTGTAACCGTGGACGAAACATGGATCCATCACAACACACCAGAGACCAAACAACAGTCAAAACAGTGGGTTTCTAAGGGTGAATCGGCGCCAAAGAAGGCCAAGGTGGGTTTGTCAGCCAATAAAGTTATGGCGACTGTTTTTTTGAGTGCACGCGGGATAATCCACATTGACTACCTTCAAAAGGGAAGAACAATCAATGGGGAATATTATGCCAACTTAGTGGACCGATTCAATGACGATTGAAAAACCGACCTCATTTGGCCAAGAAAAAAGTTCTTTTCCACCAAGACAATGCAAGGGTGCACACATGTGCAGTTGCCATGGCAAAAAACCATGAATTGGGCTATGAATTGCTCCCTCATCCACCCTATTCTCCAGATTTGGCTCCGAGCGACTACTTCTTGTTCCCAAACCTGAAGAAATGGCTTGGTGGAAAAGATTTGACTCCAATGATGAAGTCATCTCGCAAATAAAGGCCTATTTTGAGGACCTCGACAAATCATTTTTTTTGGAAGGGATAAAAAAATTGGAGAAGCGTTGGACAAAGTTTATAGAGCTCAAGGGAGACTACGTTGAAAAATAAAATTATTTTTTTATCAAAAAATCTGTGTTTTATTCCAAAAGTCACGGACTTATTGACCCGCCCTCGTATTAGCGCACCATTTCATTCTCCAAACCAATATGAAGGTTTTCATGATTGCATTGGCCAAGAGAAGTCGCTATTACCGGAAAAACGCCTTCAGTGTATCGTACTCTGCTAGCTAGAAATCTCCGCCAACAAAAGATCTTGCATTTGATCACTACACAAAATTATGATGCCGATATTTGCGTTAAAAAACGTGTGGCAGGGTTGTTTGTATGTATGTGTTTGCAGTGGGGTGGGATCATGACAAGCACCTAGACCTGATAAAACATTGTACTTCAGGATAGCTGCCCGCTCGCTGCTTAGTAGCGTTTAGCATGACAGTAGTATTGTAGTACCTGCCAGTGGCCTTGGCAAAGCCAGAGGATACTAGCGAGCTCTATCTTACCTATTTCATATTTATTGAGGAAGTGCTTACCTAGAGTATTGAGTCTGGTTCTAACGAAAGCATGGCACTCGCAGATGAAATGCGATGTCCTTTCATACGACTGCGGGCAACACTCGCATATTCAATGCAAGGAAATACTTAGCTCTGTTGATTTTTGGACCGTCGACAAACTTCTTCGATTGCAGGCAATTTAGGCAAGGTCATTCCAGAATTCATACTCAGAGATGATTGAATAAACGAGATACCAAACCTTTATATGACAAGAATTCAAGTCAACGCGCCTTTGAAAATACATTATAAAAAAACGTAAGCACCGCCTACCCAACCTTATTGCAAATCCAGTGTGACCAACCACCATAAAAACTAGCAAATAAAGAGTCAAATAATTTTTATTGTTACACCGTACACCCGGATTGCATTTTTTTAGCGAAATCAAAGCAAAAAAAGAAGCATTTATCTTCATATTTTTGACTGAAGGGTAATTGTAGAGGTTCATAATTAGGTGTAATCAGTAAAAAAACAGGTAATCAGAAAAACCACCCATAAACCATTTAAAAAAAATTAAAGCAGGTAGCACTGCACGAAGTGAAAATTTAAAGCAAGAAACTAGATTTAGAAGAAAGATATGACTTCGAAAGAAATGTCTTGAATCAAGTAAAATCCATGACCGTATAATCTGTAACCACATAATAAAATCTGGTATGCGCGATATATTTGCGGCAGTTTGTAAGCACGCTTACCAAGATATTTATGCGCCGCGACACCCATTTGTTCACGTTTTTATACCCTATTCTAAGGGTATATTAATTTTGACGCATAGTTTGTAACATACCTTAATATTGCCCGTAGACCCCTAAAAGTTACTATATTTATGATCAGCATCGATAGTAATGTCGATCTAGCCATGTCCGTCCGTCCGTCCGTCCGTCGGCAAAAATTAGGCCTTTAAACTGGGCCTAGAGAGCTGAAATTTTAACCATATACTCTCTAGGGTCCCGAAATAATCAAGTTTACGAATTTTTGAAATCCGCCCACAGACACGCCCACAAACTCAAAAAAACAACATTTTGGAAAAAATCGAATTTTGAGCTAAAAAGCTGAAATTTTTAATATATGATCTATGCCTCCTAAAACTGCTCGGGATAAAAAAAATTCAAAATCCGCCCACACGCCCACAAATAAATAAAACAATTTTTTTGAAAATTCAAAGTTTGAGCTAGGTAGCTGAAATTTATAATATATACTCTCTAGGGGCCCTTTATGCTCATGTGTTAATTTTTTTAAAATCCGCCTACTGACACGCCCACAATTAAATAAAACAATTTTATTGAAACAACCAAGTTTGAGCTAGGGAGCGTTTTTTTTTGATAAAATCCTTTAAATGTTATATAACAAAATATGTAGAGCGTTCTTAACAATTCAACCATACTTATACTTTTGTCACGCCCACTTATGAGGGATAGGAATAAGAATAGAGTATCCAACAGTTCACCCAAGCGGACTGTAGCCCGTCCCTATGTTTATTCCTGCTTCTGGGCAGAGTTCTCTACGACTAGGATAGAACAATGGAGAACTTCTCGAGTCCGTTATGGCAATGGTTTCAGGACGAACATGATTGATTTTATTTTACAACTTTAAAGGCCGTTTAAAATTATCAGTTGGCGGGCCAATTGTGAACTTCTCAGTTGAGCTGTCAGTTAAGCATTCTGTTAAACTGATATGTAAATGCAAAACTTGAAGCTTTCAATTGAAACTGAAAATGATAAAATTGAACTGCTAACTGAACTGATAACTGATCATCTAAATGGGCCTTAAACAATTATGTAGGTAAACAAAACGAGATATCTAATTCACAAAATGAATGGCTATTTACGTAAATGAGGCAATTTTTGGCAACTGCGTAAGGTAGATAAGGCAAGAAATTCTTCCTGCAATGAAAAGAAATTGAGAAATGTCAAAAAAATCCGTCATAACCAAGCGAAGTTTTACGGTTTGGCTGTTCCTTATACGAGTTTGGTTTGTTTTGTTTAAAAAATAAGTATAAAATTACCTATAAAATACGAAAACTACGAATTTAAAGTCTTTAGAAGTAAACAACAAAAATAAAATAAATTAATTTAAAAAAAAAAACATTTGTATCACACCGCAAAATGAATTCTTGAGTGAACGCTTACTTACTTAAAATTGCATCTTCATAATCATCCATTATAAAACAATAATTATTCTTATGATTCAGAGTAATACAAAACTCGTCGGCATCCAATGTAAAAACAGACAGTGACGAAATTTGTTTAATATGAATTAACTCGTCTGACATTTCCCAAGATTTTAAGACATACTGAATGCGCCGAATATCAAATCGAGATGTAGTTCACCTGACGGATAGCAGAATGGAAAGGTTCAGTGTATAGGAATCGAATGGGTGAATCAGATTCGCGATTCACGCAGATAGTCGTCCTTTAAGCAAAAGACTACGATTTACGTCCGCAAACGAAGCCAATGACATAGGCACGACTCCGCATAGGCGGACTCTCATGTGTATGTATTGTGAGAGTGAGCTCACTGTGCGGAGCAAAAAATCCAAAACCGATCCAAAGAAAAGCTCCAAATCGAGGCTAGATGAGAATCGATTATAGTTTCGAAGTAAATTAAAAATCAACATTTTTTTTCATGCACTTTTTTTATCATTTTATTTTATTTATTTGAAATGCTTATACACTTTAAGATTTAATATTTTATAAAATAGTGGTAAGCTATTTAAGGCATTTGAGAATATGTAGTAGATAAGCCAAATTGAGTTTCATAAGATTTAGAAGAAACGAAATTTATAAAGATAATAAGGATTTTAAATATAAATAAATAATCAATAATAGTTTTAAGAAATTTAAATTTAGTAACCGATTAACGGAAAAATAAGTTCCTAAATCCCTTTTTTTGTTGTGCTGTTTCCTTGAGTTATTCTTATGTTCCGCGATAGTGAATTCCACAATCGAATAGCATTAGCAAAAAGAAAAGGAGGCGAGAAGAAAAACTACTTAACCTATCATATTAACGTAGTCCAAATACATACCGCATTGTACTTTTAAAAGTTACGTTGAGCTTTCGCTTACTGATTGCGTCACAGCTGCAAAAGATATCGCATCCGTATGTTAAAATAGAAATGAGCAATGATTTTGCTTATATGAAGCGAGATTTTATTAGGATCAAGGACTGTGTTACCCACAAATTTCGGAGTGTCCCATTTAGTTTTTCAATCGACGCATTGAATGAGGTTAACCTACGATTAAAATAACTCCAAGATTTCTTGCAGTAATTGGCAGTAAAGTAGGAAAGATTTTAAGGTTTCCTAGATATGAGTAAGCACTTCGACTTTTTTCGTTTAAATATAATCCGTTTAATTCAGACCAACGTTCAATTTCAATCAGATCTTCATTCAGTAAGTAAAGGTTAGATTAGATTGTATGCCAAGTTGGCATTTAATGACCATTTTTGACAGTTTTCGCTGTCAAAATAGGTCATGCAGTGTAAGCGCCATATTATCTCAAATGAGCTAATGACCAAATGACTACAAATGAAAATGCACGAATGCCAGTATAATGACCTAATGACCATATGCAATTTATTGAAATTTGGTTGTGGCATTGCTGTCATTTTTGTCATCTGAAAATTGTCATCTTTCCCAAGCGTGCAGTTATTTAATACTACAATAATAAAATGTTTGCATGATAATAACAATATTTTTGGATAACATTGCAGTAAATTGTTTTAATAAAATTATGCGAAAATTAGTTTCAAGCAATTAAAAAACAAATGAAATGGAATTATACCTAGGTACTACTTTCCTGTTTCCGATTATCTGTTTTATGTATTTTGTATGAAAAATGAAGTTTCGCTTTAACATGTACGGCCTTACCATAACTCACTCTGAAAATATAATAGCAAATGCCTTTAATGACCAGCAGGGCAAAAATGACCAAAATGGTCATTGTGGTCACGTAGTCTAATATACTACCTTGACATAGGGATGCCAGACGTCCCGCTCAGTGCGGGACCGTCTCGCTAAAGGGTTTTGTCCCGAAAGTGTCCCGCAATGAAATTTGTCCCGCAAATTGTCCCGCACCGACAATTTGTCCCGTAAATGTCCCGTCTTTCAACTTGTCGCCTATTATTACTTCATTATTAAATAAAATAAATTATCTCCGAACTCAAAAAGTTAGCCGCAAGCCGCCTGTTTGACATTTCACTAATTGTTTGTAAATGAACGGCTCATTTCAGCTGAACAAAGTTCAAAATAAGGTGATTTCGGAGCGATTCTTCGTTGCAATAAGGTATTTTTATAGATAAAGTAGTTCTTAACAACGACATATTTTATTAATTTGAAATCATTAATGAGCGAAATCAGCTTTCTTTGGAAGTATTGGAAGCAGAGCTTCTTTTTAAGCAACATTTTTCTATAAGTTGCAGGGAATTCAAGGATTTTTGCAAAACTGACTTTGGAAAAAAGGAAAGAGTTTCGAAAATAACTTCATTCGATAAGTACTGAAATTGAGAGTTTGGCTTTCGTAGAATCGCATCTTTTTTAATATAAAAAACTTTGATGTGTATAACTTAATTTACCTATAAATTGCAATTAAAACAAAGACTGTTAATATAAATAAGAAGTAATAACTTGTTAGTTTTGTGAAATGAGTCGTTAGCTTCTACTGTTCCTTTTGAATAATTAATTTTTGTTTAAATTTTTGTATAAAAATAGCTTAGTCAATACAAAGACTGGTAAAACATTATCTTAATATATAATCATCATTTTTCGTATTTATTATTACCTATTTATATTAAGTTACGTTCCTTCTTGAATTTTTACTTATTTAACATGTACATCGGCAAAATCCGAAAACTAAATACTTTTAAAGTATTTGCTTTGAAAAAGTTACATAGGTAAAATGTACAAATATGAATTAAAAGACTTACTTATATCAATATTACTTAATACAACAAATAAAATGTTAAGTCAAATAAAAGCGTTTTTTTAACTTCAAATGCAAAAATGTGCCGCCAGCTAATTTTTTAGATCTGGCATCCCTACCTTGACAGCGCTGAACTTTTGGTCATTTGACAGATAATCTGGTCATTTGGCTGTGGTCATTTGAATGCACAATTGGCATGCAGACTAATCTTACGTTAACTCCGTTCTAAATAAAGCGAAGAGGGCATATACATTTGGACATCGTCGGCATAAATGTGCGACGAACAGTTTCTTATAATAGATGGAAGATCCTTTACATATAATGAAAACAATATAGGAAAAAGTAAAAATCCTTGAGGAACACCACTGACAAAGACTATAATTTCCGGTTGTGGGAATTGCAATCCATTTCAACACTTTTAGCAGCTGAAAGACACTTAGTCTTACCAACGCCTATGCTGCGCAAGTTTTTCCACAGCTGCCGACCGCTCAAACAGGTATTAAGCTTACTGGCATACATTCGAGATTTTGCATTACGTATTTCTATTAACCCTTTTTCCGAATAGAACAGTATGTTTGCCGAAGTTCCGGTAACCGATATCTCTTCCAACAGCTGTTAGCTTTATCAAGCTTCTACCTTAAAGAACGTATTTGACAGGTGAACAACGGATTATTTTTGGGTTTTATTACTTTCGTTTTTAAGGCAATTTACCCGTTGCATAGGCCCAAGATATGTTGGTTTTATTTCTTGTAACAATACATATTTACATTAGGTATACCTACCTACTTTCATTTCTCCAACAAATTCTCCTGCGATAAGGATAAGGATAAGAAGAAAATAAATGTGTAAATTATCTTCATTTATTACTTTCAGCACGAATTTTTGCCGGCAGCAATAAAATCGTGCATCTTATAATTCATCTGTCTTAATTAATTGCCAAAGGCCTGCTATGATTACTGGACGAGTCTGAGTATGCACTCCCAGCAAACGCGCCAAACTTGAGTCCAAATTGAAATGCAATGCCAGATAGTCAAACAGAAAGCTAATTGTACAATGAACGTTTATATCACCAGGTCGATTCTGACACAAAAAAAAAAATTTTTTACAGTCATCCCCGTTTCTCTTGGACGGCATCAGTTTCTTGAGTAATATACGTTCGATGTCAATCTACGAGATGATTATCGGGTCCATATAGGTCTTTGTCAAGTTCATTGACCAGCCGTTTGAAAAATGATGAGAACTTTCTCTTTATTTTGGTATTTGAGTTACCTTAATCTTCAAGAAGACTGCCTTTGACTCTTTACTCCCACGGAGCCACAGCTCCTTCTTCGCCATCACCTGAAAGTTTGCAAATAAAGAAAACTTTGCAATACAGTTCTTTCTATTTACTGCTTCCAACTTCTTTGCATATTTGAATGAATCCATTTTCCTGAAAATATATCGAGAAACTATTGATTATTAATAAAAAAACTTACTTTTCTTTACTGATTCCTATAATTCTCCTGCCTATTACTGCCAATGATTTTGTTTGTTTAAAGTTTAACCTCCAAATGGTTTGTTTACATTCGATTTGGCATCTGTCAAAAAAGTAAAAAGCCCTATATGGGAAAAATCTATGTACCGAGATTACGAGGTTGGTTCGTAAAGAAATTTGCGGCATTCTAGTTTGTTAAGTTGAACTCAGCCGACCAACTTAGGAAATAAAAAATATATATTATAACATGGTAACAGTCTTTTATTTCATCACTAGGAAATAACCGAATTCTCCACAAATCGTTGAAGGCATCTTCTTCAACCAACATCCAATTCCAGGCTCACCTAGTCCGAAACATATCAAATTAATATAAGCCATGGGAATATCCATCCGATTTTGACGTTTAAATTGTTTGTGCGATGTGTAAGTGCTTCTGGTTTTGATTCGAAATTCAAATCTCGAAGCAGTTTCTCCTCTTTTCAGGAAAATAACTTTCATTCAAGTGCCAATGGAATACTTTCAGAAGAGTCTAAAAGCAGTCCGCATTACCAATGGAAAACGACATTAGTATTGTTATTATTAAATTGATGCCATTAATAGATCTGCCTGGAACAATACACTTATTTTCCAACCAACGAAACAAATGCACTAACCCGACATAAAAACCAAGACTGTTCCATTAAAAAAATAAATTAAACTACCAACATAATTGCATGCGCTATAAATTCATTTTATTTATTCTATATTTCATTTAAAGTTGTATAATTTAAATCTGCAAAAGAATATATTCATGTATATAATTCATATCAACCACAATGATAATTATGACAACAAAATAAATTAATTATTAGCTATGGCTTTCATCATACATGTATCCTTACTAAAGCTGACAGCATATCTTTTAGAATACAAAACATTGCATTTATGAATCAATCATAAAAATAAAAAATATATAATATTAAAATTCATAGTTTTGCTTGTAAATAATGAAAAATCATTAAAATAAATAATCAATCTTTGTATGCATCAAAATTTTTACGAAAAAAATCACATTTGTTTTGCCTTATTGCGTATTGCTAGTGTTTTGTTTTTTATTATTATTATTATTAAAAAGTTTAGGATTACTCAAGCCAACTCGGTTAAGACATTGAGTGGGATTTTGTTAAGACACACCAATAATAGTTTAAATTGAGTAGATGTAGTGTAATTTCTGTATTTGGTTTTGTGTAAAAAAATCCAATGACATAATTTTACTACAAATAAATATCAATTAACTTTTTGCCAATTTTTTAATTTCTATATTTCTATAAAAACAAAACCAAAAAAGCAGTATAAAATACTTAGCCAATTATTGTTTTCAAAGGTTTACACACTACTCAGGCAATATAAGGTATAATTATACTTTGTTTGTTCTACGCTATTATTTTATATAGTTTTGTGTTTTAAAATGTTCCTTTATAGTATATATCTCAATGCTATGCTGGTTTAATTGCATTTAATAAGTGCTCAATAAAATTTAATTTGTTTAATAAATAAAATATAATTTTAATTTAAACAACATCAGGTTTTTTTCTATTTTTGTATTAAGAAATCTTAAAAATATATTGACTAGCATAAATAAATAAATTAGAAATAAAAAACATTTACTTAAACCTAAATAGTTTCCTACTTTCAAAATCAGGTTTGATTTTCGGAATAGAAAAACCAACTTTGTCGTAATTAAGGCCTGAAGAACGAACTCTATTAATACTTATCTAGAAAACACTAATATGTAATGGTTAGAGTAGGTGTAGCAACCGCACTACGCCTTAAACGATAGGATGATCTTTTTAATTACAGAAATGAAAAACAAACAATTATGAGATAAAATGCCCTTTAATGACTGGTGGAAGAGAGCTACGTTGTGTTCGTGGCAGATTTTGGCAATGAAAGTTCTAAGTTGGGCGCAAGGGTTATATTGAAGCGAGTAAACATACTTAAAAAGAATACAAATTCAGCTATTCATTGCTAACGATGGAACGTTTCTGCAACGAGCAATTGAAGCACCCAGTGCAACAACCAGATAACTCCACTTTCTTGCGAAATATGTTTTTTAATGCAGAAATACGAAACAAAAAAAATCCTGCATCGTTCGGTGTACAAAAAAGACATCTACATTGACTCTTGGATAAGGTGGATAAGGAAACTCGGGTTTGGAGTTATCACTCTTTTCAAAACGGAGCAAGAATAAGACATCTCCTGGAGTTGTCTTGTTTTTGCACCGCTTTTCAAACATTAAACGAGCTTTACAGGTATGAGTGTATAACAAAGTTTTTGCTTGAATCTACTGTATTGTTTTGAAATGTATCATTTGGTTCAGTTAATCTGATGATGAGGAGACATCGAGTAGTGTTGATACTTTACCTGGTCAAAAAGGTAATAAATTCATTCAAATTTTTGAGTTTTAAGTGTAATATTATTGATTTGTATGCCTTCAGGAAAAAAGCGTGTGCGCAATCAGAACGCGTGGAAAAGAAACGTAGCTAAAAGGAAGAGAGCAGAAGGCAAGAAGTACGCAAACCGTAAGGGAAATACCGTAGCAGCAAAAACAATGGGCCAGCCATGCAGTTGCACGAAAAAATGCTTTGACGCTGGACGTCAGAATCTGTATGCGAAAGTTTTTCATGAATTTAATAAGCTGGGAAATAAAGAAAAACAAGACGCATATTTGTGTGGATTGATAAGGCAAAATGCAGTTAAGAGGCGTCGATCTGTGAGTGGAAATGAGGTGAGGAAATTCCAAAATAAATATTTTATACGGGGCATTAAACATGAAATAGAGGTATGTAAAAAAGCATTTTGTTCTGTTCATGGAGTCCATAAAAGTCGAATCGAAAGACTCTCAAGCTTTTTGGTTAAAAAAGTAACTGTGCCCTCTGACATGAGAGGTCGTCACACCAACAGAGTGAACAAGATTCCAGAAGATGTTGTCCAAAATATTGACAGCCATATTAAAAGTTTCCCAAAACGATCTTCTCACTACAGCCAAAATAAGGAATCGAAGTACTTACCTTCCGACTTAAATGTAAGGAAAATGTATAATCTTTATTTAGAAAAGTTTGAGCCAAGCGTTTTTGCATTGATGACTGAACAAAATGGTAACCCAAAGCCAAAAGTTACATACGATTTTTATAGGGAATACTTTGCAAAAAATTTCAAGCTTTCTTTTGGATCACCTAGATCAGACACTTGTCAGACGTGTGATAGTCATGAAAAGAAAATAGCTGCAACTGATTCCGAGGAAGAAAAACGTGCACTCAAGAATGCAAAAGATCTTCACGAAAAGAAGGCTAAAGCGTTTTATGATTCTCTACGCGAAAGAAGCTCCGAGTGCCTTCAAGACTCGACAGTTGAGTGCATTACTTTTGATTTCCAACAAAATTTGCCACTTCCACTTATACCATCGGGTGATGTCTTTTATAAAAGGCAGTTATGGGTCTTTAATTTTTGTATCTTTCAATGAACTACCAAGAAAAGCTACATGTACATGTATGATGAGACCATCGGGAAAAAAGGTCCAAATGAAGTCATAAGCTTTTTGCATCATTTTATTGAACACATTTTAAGTGAAACTGTGACGAAATTATATTTATTTTCCGATAACTGCGGTGCTCAAAATAAAAACAACACTCTTGTCCAATATTTATATGCTCTCGTAAAACACAAAAATATAAGCCTTATTGAACATCACTTACCAGAACCGGGACACAGTTTTTTGCCCTGCGATCTCTCTTTTGGCGTTATAGAAAAACAAAAACGACGAGTAGAACGTCTTTATCTACCAAAAGACTGGCAGAATTTAGTGGAAAAGTGTTCGAAAAAGTTTAGCGTGATATCAGTGAGCAATAAGGACATATTTGATTTTAAAACGAGCCTGGCTCCATTTTACAAGAAAACTGTGACCAACAAAGATCGTATTAAGTGGACCATCTCGAAATATCGAAGATTTTGCTACAGAAGAGCAGAAAATATGGCAAGCGTTTCAGCTTCCATTAGTCACCATGGGCCATTTACGGCATACGACATAGAAATAAAAGCAAAGCTGGATGGTGACCCCTTTAAGTCAAAACTATTATATACATATAATCTTTCCCTCAACCCCAAGAAATATGAGGATGTCATTATCTTGGCGCAAAAGTATGTTCCTCCAGCAGATATGCCTTTTTACAATAACTTGATGTCGCAGCAGTCAGTTCAAGAAGCTGAAAACTCAGACTACGAAGATGACAACGAGGTCCCCTTTTAATTCATACCAAAATCGGTGCAAAAAGAGGACAAGTCCAAAAACAAATTTATTTATTTTCTTACTTTAATGTACAATTTTTTGATATATCTTGAATTAAATAAATTCATTTTGATGATTTCTTTTCAAAATTAACTAATATTTTGCAATAAGTTTGATTTCTTATTTTTGAGATAGTTTTTTTTAATTTGCTCAACATTTCAAAAAGTGGAGTTATCTGGTTGTTGCACTGGGTGCTTCAATTGCTGTATGGGTAAAAGTACTGGATAGATCCACCCCGACCTATTCCAGACATTTAAATGAATGAAAGGGTGTTTCCCAAGTGGAAAAAATATCTGGGATCAATGATCAAAAGCGAAGCAACCTGTGATAACCACATAAAGCATCGTGTAAGCGTAAAGGGTTAATGAAGTGGCGGGAAAACTTAGCTATATTTTGTCACCGAAAAATGGCCCCTCTGCTGAAAGGACGGCTCTACAGTTCACAATGTTGGTCAGCTTACAAAAATTATGAGGGCAAATTGACGACAGCTGAGATGAAGATGCCTCGCATGACAGCAGAAGTAACAAAGCTTGATCGAAGTTCTTGGATCGGAGGAAGCCTTAGCGTCAAAGAAAGCGTCTCGAAGAAAATGAAGCAGGCTCTGTTGGTTCTGTCATATCCTACGATCCCTGTCAGAAAGGCAACGTCCTCATTCAATCGCAAAAGAGGCAGTTCTAAGAACTCCTGGATCACACAAATGCAACATAACCAGCATTTGATTGGTCTCAGCGGCAAAGTGAATCAAGAGGCCTGCCGTAATTTGTTGAGATCAAACCGGCGAATCCCTCAGGCGGTCCAGTAGAAATGCAGTGAAGTCGGAGGGTTATGATCTCTTTAGTCTAGATGAGCATTCATGAGACTTCTTCAATCGTTGTCTGGAAAAAATAGTACGCAGGCCAGGTGTCACCACGGAAGGCACTATCTTCAATAGATCCGTCCAGCAACTAGGGTATGCGGAGGATATCGATATCGATTGACATCGGCCATTGTGACGTGGTAGAGGCTTTAACGGCAATTGAAAAACAGACGAAATTGGTTGGCCTCCTCCTCCTCACTTGCAGGATAAAATGCATGCTCTATTGAGTGCTGGCAGATAAGGCCGAAAGGGGAGCTCGGATATTTTGTCCTGTGTGCGAGGAGGGCAAATGGAGGAGAAGATACAACCGCGAACTCTATGAGCTGTACCTACATGTGTGGGGGGTGGGGGTGTTCCGTAATTTAAAATCTGCAGCTACAACAGAATGCCATCGATCGTCAGTTCCAGATACTTCTACAATTCCATCCCAATCAAACTACCTACCTACCTTTTCGTCTGTCTTTCCACAAACATTGATCCATCCACCACCCACGGCTTCATTTACAACAGCAACCCTTTCATCACCCTCATTAACCTGTACGAGAATCCCATTGCCAGTCACATCATCTCGATTTCTTCACTTCTTCACTTCACTTCCGCAACGACCGCAACCA
Source organism: Portevinia maculata (assembly GCA_949715645.1). Taxonomy (NCBI): domain Eukaryota; kingdom Metazoa; phylum Arthropoda; class Insecta; order Diptera; family Syrphidae; genus Portevinia; species Portevinia maculata. Next base: position 19,097,481 of record OX454526.1, on the reverse strand, counting down.
TAGCTGCTCTTGATACTAATAAAGTTTTCGCAGATGTCGATTACCAATCCTATGACTTTCTAGATTTTGGAGAACAAATTACACAAAAGCTGTTCTAGTTCCAAAAAGCATCAAATCCCTTGAATTTAAACCATTTTGATGTTGGAGCGTTGCTTTCGTTACGTTCAGGGGATTTAGGTGCTCTTCAGCCTTTGACTCAAACCAACAATTCAAATATTACCGAAGACCTGTATCCCATACCAAGAAAAAGCTTGACAGTTTATACTTTTTCCTACCATCGCTTTGACAAACGGCGCTTTACATCAACGTTACGAAACACCACGTTCGGTTTTACGTCTCTCATTTTGAAATTGAAACGCAAGCCATTGATTTAATATGGTTCAACTGGAAGTTTGTCAACGCAAAGCTCAAAAGCGTGATTGTGTTTCAGGTATAAAGCGTATTGAAGGTCCTCAGAAAGAATCGGCCAGATATCAGAGGAAGCGATTCTATTTTAAAGAAAAAGGACAAAATTGTATAAATTTCAAATTGAAAAAAAATACCGATCTGTCACTATCACTGTGGAACTCATGTGGGATGTAAAATTAATGAGAGCGGAGGCGTTCAAAGAATAGAAACCCTATATCTAAATCGACACAAAAGTGAATCGACTTAAGCAGCTCAACCTGTCGTTTAATATGTTAGAATATGGGTGATTGATTAAATAACATCATTTTCGATTCTACTTTTGTGTTCACGTTGGTGTTTGTAAACGATTTCGAGAACTTGGTAAACTAAAATCTGAACAATGTTTCATGAAAGAGTTTTATTGCAGCGCAAAATGTAACCACAGCGCAGGCATTTTGTTTCTTGCTGTAAGCAGCACGCAGCAAATGATTCATTGCCTGTTTTTAGGTGCTACTTACTGCATGAGAGATTAGAAGGAAAGGAAAGAAGTTTGGTGCGATAGGGTTTTTTTTCTCTACAGGTGGCGGCTAAAAGCTGATTAGAATATCAGTGGCGGATAAGAATGCTTTATTGCGTATAGAACGTGCCTGTTTCCCTAGACTAAAAACTGAAACTTGAGTGATAGACATTTATTGTTGTTCCATTTCTTCTTTCTTGTTCTTAAAGGAAAAGACCGATGACTATGATGTGTGCGTATTTATGGAAAATCTGAAATCACTCCAATCTCTACCATGAATACACTTGAGAAGCTCTCTCCTATAATGCAATGGTACTATTATAGTTTATTGTAACTCTGAAATATTCAGAATGTTTCAAGAAGAACCAATTGTTCCATTTGTTCACTACTTCTGTAAATTGTAACTGGCCAAGATTAACTAAAAAGAAAAATGCTTTCTTTCAGACGCTTATTCAATACCAAAAGTATTTGTTTCTTCGACTGCCAACAGCAACTTCTCATAGAGAATCTCTGGTGTTGGGTAAGGAGGTAAATCTAAACGATTAAAACAGGTGTGAGCTCTAGGCAGAGCGTTCGGTTTACCCCATTTCTCGATACAAAATCGACGGGGGCCGGTTGATCCACGTAGTGCTGAAAATCCCTCATAGGGGATACTCGAAGTTCCCGTAACGAATTGAAGCAACCGCAATCTCTGTTCATTGGTGAATTTCTCAATTACCTGCCAGAACCAAATGATCACTTGATGATTATCGTGGTAGCCACTGCGATACTCGGTGTTCAAGCGCCAATCGTTAATGTCAATTTCGGCAGTGCCAGCTATAACTAGCTCCAATTCACGGGCGTCAAATACCGACACAAGGCGTGAGTCAATGACTTCGTAGAATCCTCGTACTAACGATTCGGTCTGCTCCTGGACACCGCGCTCTAGCCGCCATTTTATCATACGTTCCAAGTATTCCTTCTTGTTCTTTTCATTGATAATGATGTTCTTGCCGCCCGGTTTTAATTCACGTTCCACAACGCGGCCGAGAAGTTCCTCGGTCACACAGAATGTAAGTCCGAGATCGTTCCCGTTGCCGATGTCATTATCACGGATCCACTGAAGTGATTGATGGAATTCATTGTCAAGGGATTCTAAAAAACAAAAGGATGATTGTAAAATTGTTGATAAGGTTGTTCTATTAGTCTTACCTAAATCACTTAACGCTACCGGAAGCCTCAGAAGAGCCTTATAGAAGGGCCTAGTGAAGAAAGCATCCAGGAGATATTGATGCACCAAAGCTAGACCCAAAACTCGTCCGCTGAATCGAAACCAATCATGACAGTTATCCACGAAAGCAGATAATGGCGATACTTGGACAGTATACGTGTCATTTGCTGAATATTCGAAGAGCCCATAGTATGGATTAAACAATTCCCGTGAGAGGAGAAAGAAAAACTCTCTAGAAGAACAAGAAAACGTTTTACCAATGCGGATGGAAGAAATTCATTTCGCCACCTTGATGGTCCACCATAGTCCAAGCCCTCTTCAGTATCCCATAGCACGGCAAGGCGTCCTCTTTGTAGATCTTTCTTGTTAGCCGACATAATACGACGGAAGGCATCCTCCAATAAATGAGTTCGACGAATGTGAAGTCTATAAATGAATTTAGTAAAAAACTGCGAATGAGGATAAGACTTTTAAACTTACTTGAGCTTATGAGGTCCTTGACCGTAACCTTTTGATTCCAGCTTTCTGTAGAAACCACGAAGTTTAGCTTCGAAATCTCGACGAAATGGTGGTGGACCACGTTGCGGCATTCGTGAGTTCAGATTTGGCGAACCTTGTGGACTACGCTCTTCGATGGGCACATAGCTCATAATTTCTTGTTCAAAGAGACTGCAAACAAAAATAGAATATTTAGTTTAGTGAAAGTGTTATTTAGAGATATGACATACAAATGAGACGCAATGGCAAAGAATCGTTCGCATATGGCGGGTCAAGCCCTATGGTTGGTAAAATGGTCACGCGATTAAAAGCTACCGTCTTTTGCCTGCGCGGGAAGGACGAATACTGAATTCATTTGAAAGGTCGTTGAAAGTTTGTGGATGAAGAGCGTATTCTTAGAAAGGAACCTGCTTGTTCTAGCCCATGGTGCGGTGAAATTAAATTAAAAAATAAATTCAAAAAATAAAGGCAACAAAAATTATAAATGAGGAAAAGAAAATTGAAGTGAGAAATTTAGACAGAAGTGAAGGAAAAACGACAAATGGAAAGAGAGGGAGTTAAGAAGTAATCTATTGTTGCAATGCGAAGATTTTTAAAAGTAGCCTTGAAGTTATTGGTGTTTACTATCGTTAAATGTGTAAGGGCAAGGAGTTTCGTAACCGAATAGCATGGATAAAGAATAGGCGAGATGAAATAACGAAATAAAGTAGTTGTATCTTTGGGTTACAATGTTTAAAGTTCTAAGAGAATGGGTGAATTGGAGCTTGAAGTAGATGTAAGACGCCGACTGGGTACTGATAATTTTTTGGAGTAACAAACAGTTTCTTATGTTTCTGTGCTGCTGTAAAATACAACCTAACACATTCATAACGACAAAAGAGATGGTTTCTTACCTTCGTATATGGTAAATGTATCTACCAACACCATTGAAAGTCATTTGCAACTTGTGATATGAAAGTGAATCTAGGTTACCATAAAGTACCTCATAGAATAGTTAATTATGGGCATAATAAGAGTAAGGACTAGTCTGCGTCTAGTTGAAAGTGAGGTTAAACTAGCTGACATCCACAGTTTCCTCAAGCAACTTTTTCTTCTACTAAACGACGTTAGGTAAATAGGTTGACGAGGCAGGAGAAACATGCACAAGTCACACTTAGATCAGAGTAGATCCGTTGTGATGCATTTACGACGTTAATGTGATTGTTTTTGATAGTGTCATGTGTTTCGACTTACTTCATCTTCGCGCCAGATAGCAAAATATCGGGCACAGAAGAAAGTTTAAATGTCTTATTAGAGATTAGAATATCTTGACCTTTAGTTGGATTTAGGACTAAGTCGTTAATCCTAAGGGGACGACGGTGTAGAGGTTAGTGTGTTGCCTTGTGACCCGTGCGGTGCAGGTTCAATGGGGAACAACAATATACAGCACCCATTCTCCAGTCTCTACACCAAAAGGAGGATTTCTGCCTGGTAGTACAATGGACCGTTACCAAGTCTGAGTACTCTGGGATTTGGATTTCCTTTTTTAAAAAAAAAGTCTTATCCAAAACCCATTTATCAATTGTAAATAAATCTTGGTTTAAGTGTGAAACAAATTCATCCAACTTATCCACGGGCCTAGAATAATGAAGCTAGACATCATCAGTGAAGAGGTGAATTAATGTGTGATAACAAACTGAGGGTAAGTCATTGACATAGAGACAAAAAAGAATAGGACCCAGAATCAACCCCTGGGGAACTCCCTGCATAACTGGCATAAGTTCGGACCAATTATCCGCAACCACAACTTGCTGCTATCTATCACTTAGATATCTATAAGCCTAATGGCCCTATACCCAAAACGAAAATAATGCTAAAGCTCCAACAAAGAATAGAATGATTGACCTTATCGAAGGCCTTTGAAAAGTCCAAAAGGCAAAGTTAAGTAGTGAATCCCTCGTCGAATAAATGCATTATTTCAACCATGATATGAACTGGTTTTTTGTGTGATAATTATAACACACTTGCATTTAGGCCGCTTCCGTCAATTTCTTTTTGAGTTGTTTGAATAAACAACCATAGCTTACAATTGCTACAACGTGAAGTGAACGTCTGGAGTTACAGCGCTGTTTCAGAGTTCGCCTATATAAACCATTGCGGACGAGCAGCTATAGCCTGATCTGAACCCCGATTGGAGCGGACTAAGTAGAGAATTCTCTGACAGGTGACTTTGTATTTGTCTCGCCAAAACTCTTTCAAAGACCTTAGATAAACCTGGTAGAATGCTGATCGGTCGATAATCATAGACTGTACTTGATATGTTATTTAATGCTTAAGGAGAGCGAGACGAGAGATAGGTGCAATTATTTAAGATCCATCGTCTACAATAAATCGTAGATAAGAAGCACGTATGTCGGTACATAAGTTAAAGTTTCTCAACTCTTTAATTTTTCGAGATTCTGCATCAGATAATGCTGCTTATATCCACGTCAATGTGAAGTGGCCCACCAAATATTTGGGAGAGTTCCCGAACAACGTGCCCTTTTTCCATACTATTAAAAATAAAAGTTGATTTTATTCACCCAGTGGCGTTGTATGTGATCGACTCTTGTCGTTATTTGAGTCGTAGCGGTTTTTCTGTCGTTTTAGTGTCGAATTACGGGAGCGAACCGCTTCGATAAACGTTTCATTTATATTCTACATACTGCGTATGAAATGCTTTATTTTACCGGATAAAACCTATCAAACCTAAGGTAAACGCGTGGTGTGACTCGAGCTGCAAATAGGCTATCAGGTTAAAAGAGGTAAGCTTTCGGTCATATAAGGCCAACCCATGTGAGGAAAACCGAGAAAAGTTCAAACTAGACAGAAATGACTGCTATGCCCTTATTAATCATGCCAAATTCTCCTACGACCAAAAGCTGAAGCAAAAAATACTACAAAGTCCCAAGGGTAGTAAAAACTTTTGATCGTTTGTTAAAAACAACAAGAATTCGGCCTCATCGTTTGTCCCGATACTTATTTACAATGACATTCCAGCTGTCAGCTATTTAGATAAAGCCGATATGCTTACTGCTCACTTGCAGCCAGCTCAACGCTTTCAGATTGTGCCTTATCTCCCCCTGTATCCAATTTCGCACTCGTAAAGTGGCAAGACTACTTAGAGATCTTGACATACACAAATCCGTTGGTCCAGATGGTTCTGAGTAGGTGTGGATTATGAATGGATTAGAAACTTCACTTGGGACCGTTCAACTCAACTTGTTTTGGATGGTTACAAGTCCGCAACTCACCAAATAATAACTGGTGTTCCCCAAGGCTTCGTTTTGTCTCCGACCTTCTTTCTCATTTTTATAAGTGATCTCCTGTCTGCAACTTCTAATCCAATTCAGCTTTTCATATTCGTTTCCTGGTTCACTCCCCTCTTCTTCGGCCATGGAACTGGAACGCCAGCGTATGTCAAGCACATTAAATTCCGATCTTGACAGCATCGTTCAATGGGATAGAACCAAGAGGTTGGAATTTAATGCTATGTTCTATCAATAAAGCGAACCCATAAAGGTCTACCATTATCCATGAATAGCTCTTGCATCAGAAACCGAAAGACTTTCTATTCTTGGTTTGTGTGTTAATGACAACCTTCGTTCGAATGACCACATATTCGATGTCGCCTAGAACGCTGCGAAATGTCTGTCTTAAGTGATGCAAGAAATATCTCACCCCTTCGCTCCAAACTTGAGTACAACGCTCATATCTTGGCTGGTGCTCCAATCACTTATTTGGAGCTGCTCCAATCACATATTTGGGGCTGTTCCAATCACTAATTTGGAGTTGCTCCAATCACATATTTGGAGCTGCTCCACAGAATACAAAAACGAGCAATACAACTCATTGGCGATCCAGATATCACGAAATCGCTAGACTCTTCGAGCCATCGTCGCCCTCCTATTTATCACTATTTTATATTTCCACCAAAAGTATTCTGCTGCATTCCACCCCTACAACATTTCAACCACAATACCCAACATGCCAGGAATGCGCATCAGTTCACTGTACTTTCTAATGTACAGCGAAATACAAAAATTCGTTCCTTTGCCGTATAACGTGATAGATTACGCTGTTTTTCCTACACATTGTGATTTACCAATATTCAAAACCAACGTGCATCGGTCTCTCGTCCTTCCTTCTTCCTCTTTTCTTTTATGCCCGTGCTGTGTAATTATGTACATTATAAGGGTGCTTAAAATCCCTTTTGCACGCGCAAATTATAAAATAAGAGAAAACGTTCCACGGAAAAAACTACACTAAAACGATCCAAAACGCCACGATTCAAATAACGACAAGAATCGATCAACTTAAACGCCATTCATAATAAGGGTGATTATACAACCTTGCCATTATGTTTGATATATGATTTAATTAATTTATTTTGAATACAGCTCCAGGACAACCTATCGGAAACGTACGTACGTAATATATACTAGCCAAATCCGAGACATAGTGGCAAACAACGATATGAAAACAAAACAAACCCCAAGAACAACTTATTATTATAATTGAAAGCCCAATATAAAAAAATATATAATTTATCAGAGATTCGTTCGAATGTTTGCAGACAAAATTATCGAATATGCCCCAACGCCATACGCTAACAACACTATTAACTATAATTAAAACTCATTGGCAACAAATTAATACAACTTTTTCTATTCATAACCATATTTTTAAACTAATAACAAAAGGAAACATGGGTGTTCTGTGTATATGTATTTCAAAATACTGTCATAAGAATTGCAATTATGTTCAATGACATCACTGCAGAAATATACAGAAAAAATTCTGCGCATATAGCAGCGACCTGTATTATAAATTTATGCCGTGTTTACGGTGTAGTTCAACGATTTACCTCAATCAATCAACAGGAAATGCAACCTGTAATCAAATCGCGCTTAAATGATTCATTAGACTCGATTAGCCATCGTTAATGGTATTACTCACAAGGCGAGTTAGTTCTGCTGCTGCTGCTGCAGAAGCTCTACGGTCTAAAGTCGAAAGAGACTGTGAGTCGAAGACCCAATTTGATTTCCTTCGATTTCGTCACAATAAAATCGTTTAGAAAATGGAACTTGTAAATACAAATCAATATCTTATCAAAGTGCATTTATATCAGTTTTTTTCCCCGAACAAACGACGTGAAGGTTCAATAAATGGAACCTAAACAAAAAACTAGATAATCCAAAATCGGATATAGCCTTGGTTTAATATTGCTAGAATGTACTTGAAATTCTTTAGGAAACAAAAGCAGAATGGTCTTTGAAATAACTCTATAAGGAAAAGATAGTAACAGAGCAAAGATTAGACATTTTGTCAATATTTACCTCAAAGCAGCAGCAGGTTCGGCAGTTTACACATTTATGGAATGCACGTCATTATGAATCAACGTTCCATTGAAAGGCTAATCAACTCAAATTACTAATCAGTACGTAATGCCAATATATAAACTATTTAATTTTTTGTTGCTAAAATTAATGGATGATTATTGTTGTTGTATGGCTTTTTAAAAAAAAGAGTTAATTATATGAATAATTGTATTTGAAAGTTGCCCAGTGGCTAGCCGAATTTGTTTTTTTAATTCAATCATTTTAGAAAAAAGTGCAAATTGCTGTATAATTCTTTTTATTAATTGATGGCGATTTGTTCCAGCAAGTGCGATAATCGCAAAGATTACCAACAAATTGGTGAACAAAAAATATGGTCAACTCTATTGGACCCTAACCCACGCTTTACTGAACTGTTTGTGTAGAGTATACATGTACTTGAACGCAATTACGATTAACTTTAAGCGGAAGTGTCGCGTTTCGCGTACAATTTAAAAGATGATCTGTATGCCACCAAATCATCGGCATACGCTATAGCATGTCTGAGTGAACCCACCAGATCACTCGTGTAAATGATAAACAGGATCGGAGAATTCACTGCTGTAAACCGTTTTTAATTTCAAAGACTCTGCTCGAAGTCACGTTGCCACATTTGACAACGAACTACTTTCCCATACGCATATTATAAATTTCATATAGCAAAGGTTTGTGCATCCCCCGCCTGTCAACTTGTTGAAAAGTCGAAAAGGATTGTTCACCGTATACACGGCCTCGAAACAAGCGCCCAGCAAATCCACTTTCTCGTGTGGGTCCTCGACCACGAAAAACCCGTCGTTTGAAGCGGCGAGTCCGTAGTGGTCACTATCGTAGTGTTGGGGTCATCGAAGCACGAACGATGCTCGCGATATCCAACTGAATACACAAAATATTCAATAAGTCAAGGTGTTTCGGCGGAAGCTGTGTACATCTCCTGGAATACTTAGTTGAAACAGTGGTCCATTTTTTTTCAAACTTCTAGGTATACTAAAATGCTGAAATTTCGAACTCAATCTGAGTATGAGGAATTACATAACGACTAAAGGGAAATCCAAAATAGTGAATCCTGCAATTCCATCCGTCCGTTCATATGTCACGGAGTGGACGGATTTTTTGGCAGTTTCTTTTTTTGTCAACCGTTTTATTTACCGTTTTCAACCAGTTGCATGCTAGGTTCATTCAACTGGTTTAAAACACACTGATTTTCTCTTTGGATAATTGAGGGTGAGAGTAAGAAAACTACATACTCAGTTATTTTGAAAATAGTAAAAATAACATACTATTTCAGAAAAATTGCAAAGCTGAGACATTCTGATAATAGTCGAATAACACTACTTTACAACCATGCCGATCGCGCGATCGAAGCAGCATCCGGAGATTATATAGCTTCTTCAAATGTTACCCCTTTCTCAACGAAGGCTTAATAGCGATATCATTTTTTTACAGCAGATGTCAAAAAGATGCACCTGACTTGCTGTCGTCTATTGGCTTTAATTTTCGTGCTGGTGCCCATAATTTACGCAGTGTTGAATTATTGTTTAGCCCCCATCATAGAACGAATTATGGGAAGCATGAGCCTATTAGTCGCATGAGTAGAATCTATAATCTAAATGATCATGTGATTGACTTGCATGTTAGGAAAATTAAGCTAAAAAATATTTTGCGTAATAATGCTTTAATGTCTTAAATTGTTTGCATTATTTTGTGTCTGCGTTAGTATTTTATAGGTACATAATTATTGTATTTTTAATTTTTTTTGTCCTTACTAACACCTACACTAAATGATGAGCCTGTGAGAGCCCTTTTAGTGCCGGCAATTTCTGCTCGTGATAGTTGCTTGCTTTAAGCACTCCACGACACAGAGGTGATAGTGTATTTATATAAAAAGGTTAACAAAAAACTGACTGGACTATCAGCTCCATATGCCCCATCTTCAAGAATGGCGATCCTATGTCTTGCAAGAACTATCGAGGCATATCCCTGCTTAATGTCGCATATAAGATCCTATCCAGCGTTCTGTGTAAACGTCTGAAGCCGTTCTGCAATACACTAATCGGCAAGTACCAGTGTGGCTTCCGGCCCGGCAGATCGACAATAGACCAAATCTTCACATAAAGGCAAATCCTGGAAAAGACCAATGAATTTCAAGTCGAGACCCACCACCTTTTCATGTGCAGTTGGAAGCAGCTCCTCCGAATTATTCCAAACTTGTACCGGATTTCGGCAAGGAGATGCGCTATCATGTGACTTCTTACAGGATTATGAAGAACTCTCTGGCAAGTCTGTAAACGACTTGCACAAGTTCATAAATGCATCGGGATGGATTGTAAGAACGCTAGGTTTTTCATTGGTTTCTTAGTAAGGGAGTCATAACCCCCCAGGATATCACAAAGGGTCTACATTGACCTAAGTGTGACGGGCGAAGGATTCTCTTGCCCCGTCAACTCAGTAACCTAACCTTACCTAAACTAACCTAAACATCAACTTCAGATTTGCATACTTCTGGAAATATTTGTACACATTTGTCTCAGTTTGTAACATGCCTTATTATTGATAGTAGACCACTAAAAGTTACTATATTTGTCATCAGCATCGAAAGTTATGTCGAACTAGCCATGTCCGTTTGTCTGTCACCAACTTCGAGGCCCTTAAATTCGAACTATAGAGCGGACATTTCACTTTTATATTTATAATTTATTAATTTTACTCTTTAGGGGCTCGACATGATCAATTGTAAAGATTATTAATATCCACCAACTGACACCACGCACTATTTAAAAAAAAAAGTTTTATAAAAGAGGTCGAAGGTTGTGTTGTTCGCGAAGTATGTAGACAATACATAAAAGTAAGAAATAAAATATGTTCCAGATTGGAAAAGGACTCTCAACCTTTTACCACGCCTACTTAAAGGGATAGAAATATGGGTGGGGTAACGATTCGCCCAGGCGGACAGTAGCCCTTCCCTCTGTTTATATCTATAAATTTAAATGCTGTTCGTTGGTAAGCGTATGACTGAACCGATTTGGATCTTTTTTTAAATTTTCGTAATAATCCAAAACGGAAAAAAATTTCAAAAAAATCGGAAAAAACTGAGTGATTTTTTCTATTGGATAGGAGGCGCCCCCGGCGAATAGCGGATCGTTTGTTGTAGATATTGTTAGAAGACCAAAAGAAACTATCTGATGGGCATTATACCTACAGTACTTTGTGTTGGAAATCTGACGTGGGATCTATACTTTCCCACTGTGCTTAGTAAGCTGCGGAGTTTGTTTTTTTTATTATAGCACTAGCTGACCCGGCGAATTTCGTTCCGCCCAAATTCGTTAATGTAGGTAGGTAACGAAATTAATAATTCCGAGCTTTCGCTTCATATAATCCGGTCAATTACAGTTCTTTATTCAAAAGTTATATTAAAATTAAATACAATTCCAAACATAGGGACGGGCTACAGTCCGCTTGGGCGAACTGTTGGATACCCTATTCTTATTCCTATCCCTCATAAGTGGGCGTGACAAAAGTCTAAGTATGGTTGAATTGTTAAGAACGCTTTACATATTTTGTTATATAACATTTAAGGGATTTTATCGAAAAAACGCTCCCTAGCTCAAACTTGGGTGTTTCAATAAAATTGTTTTATTTAATTGTGGGCGTGTCAGTAGGCGGATTTAAAAAAAAATAACACATGAGCATAAAGGGCCCCTAGAAAGTATATATTATAAATTTCCGCTCTCTAGCTCAAACTTTGAATTTTCAAAAAAAGTTTTTTTTTTAATTGTGGGCGTTTCAGTGGGCAGATTTTGAAAATATTTACACATGAGCTTAAAGGGCACCTAGAGAGTATATATTATAAATTTCAGCTCCCTAGGTCAAATTTTGGTTTTTCAATAAAATTGTTTTCTTTATTTGTGGGCGTGGCAGTGGGCGGATTTTGAAAATTTTATATCCCGAGCAGTTTTAGGAGTCATAGATCATATAAAAAAAATTTCAGCTTTCTAGCTCAAAATTCGATTTTTTTCCATTTTTTTTTTGAGTTTGTGGGCGTGTCTGTGGGCGGATTTCAAAAATTCGTAAACTTGATTATTTCGGGACCCTAGAGAGTATATGGTTAAAATTTCAGCTCTCTAGGCCCAGTTTAAAGGCCTATTTTTTGCCGACGGATGGACGGACGGACGGACATGGCTAGATCGACATTACTATCGATGCTGATCATAAATATAGTAACTTTTAGAGGTCTACGGGCAATATTAAGGTATGTTACAAACTATGCGTCAAAATTAATATACCCTTAGAATAGGGTATAAAAACCGTAGCGATTTACTTGTCGGCCAACCTACCGCTTTTTCACTGAAGTGCTTTATGGTAAACAACATTTTTCGTTCCATTATCGGGTGCGACCACGTACAAAGCGCGAGGTTTGCCGACACTTGAGCACGCCACATACAAATGACCATCCAGCGATTGTTCTTGCGACTTATTGATTGTCATAGCAAAAGCGAGACGTACGGGAAATTGAAGACGCTTAAATACGAAAGGCAAATCGTTTTGAATAAGTGGAATCCGCGGAATAACAACATCTTCGCCTTTAAATTTTCCAATCAAAATCGTTGCTTGAATAATATTTGATTTTAGATTCTTCACAATCAAACGCGTACCGTTGCAAAGTTTTGGTGCATTTAGGTTGCGCAACAAAATTATTACTTTGCTGACTTTTAATTTCAAATTGTGTGGAGGAAAGCCTGAAACGGTGCAGGGAAATAACTTCACGGGCAATAACTTCACATAGGCAATAACTTCACTTTTTTTTCTGAAGTTATTGCCCACTGATGATGAGCAATAACTTCACCGTAAATTTTGTGAAGTTATTTCGTACCTATAATTTGAATTTGTCTATTATAACTAAAGACCCTTGCACCCACTCCAAATCAAACAGTAACCCCAAGCAAGGGGGTTGCAGGGGGGCAGTATGCCCCCCATATGCATTGCACTGTTTATGGGATTAGTTGCGAAACCGCAAGTAGATTCCATAAACAGTCCAATACCTAAGGGGGGGCATGCTGCCCCCCTGAAACCCCCCTGCTTGGCGTCACTGTTTGATTTGGAGTAGGTGCGAGGTACGGTTCTTGAAATATCATAAAATGTTAAGAGAATTAATTTCCCAGAAAAAAGATATTGAAGATATTGCTCACCTATGGTGGGCAATAGGTTCACAAAAAAAAGTGAAATTATTGCCCACTTGAGGTGAAGTTATTGCCCATGTGAAGTTATTGCCCGTGAAGTTATTTCCCTGCACCGCCTGAAACATCCAAAGAATTCAAAAATTCCGTGGGATAGTTGGTGGCTTCGTTTTCATCCATCACGGAGTCGACTGATTTATATGAATGTAACTCACCAGCTATTTGATTTTGAATGACGAAATTCAAATGATCGACATTCTTGTTTTTCGCAGCCAAAATCGCTCTTACACTCAGCCAATCATGGTCAACATAATTCTGAGCGATATTCGGGAAAACATTCATGATTAGTTCTTCCGGTGTCGTTGTAAAGTTGCAAAAATTTTGTGGAAACTCAATCAGGCCGGTGTTTAAGTCTGATGGAATCTCGCCATTGCCCATCGCCAACAATTGCCTGGAGAACTCTGCAGCGGACTGGTCATTTTGTAACGCAACTCGCATGTTCGTTTTCAAATGCAATTTCTTTACGTATTGCCGTAAAGCACACGCCTTCAAGCAAGCATTCAATTCATCTGCCGGAGTTGATCTCGGAATGGCAGGCAGCGTTTGACGAAAATCGCCTGATAGCAAGATGATTGCGCCACCGAAATGTCGGTTATCATTACGTAAATCTTTCAAAGTGCGATTCAGGGCCTTCAATGCGCGTTTGTGAGCCATTGTGCATTCGTCCCATATGTAAATCTTACATTGCTGCAGTACTTTCGCTATCGCAGTGTTCTTTGAAATGTTGCATGTAGGTTCTTCATCCACTTGCAGATTCAGTGGCAATTTTAATGCAGAATGAGCTGTTCAACCGCCTTCTAACAAAGTAGCCGCTATCCCAGAAGAGGCGAGTGCCAAGGCAATCGCAGATCTCGAACGAATCGTAGCTAAAATCAGTGAAATCAGGAATGTTTTTCCAGTTCCACCGGGCGCATCAAGGAAGAATATTCCGCCATTTTCGTTATCGACTCCTTGCATTAATTCATCGTACACTTTCTTTTGTTCTTGATTCAATATTGGCACATTTGTTCGAACAGCTTGACTCAATGCGATTCGATCGAAATCCATTTCTCGCCCCAATTCTCGATTAAATGTGTCTTGCATTGCGCGAATTGGCTGTGGCATCCCCTATTTGCACAACAAATTGCCACTCATGAGCAGACACATATCCTCGATGAAAATCAAAGCTTTGTTGCGCATTAAATCTGACATCTCCAGTTCATTATCTGATGTCAGAGTGCGAATTCGATGCAAAATATCATCGGCCATATCATCCTTGTATTTATTCCACAAATCTTTAGGATTTGATGGAAAGCACGTCGAAATTATGATTACGAAGAGTGTCGTGAGTTGATTCGCAGGCGCGTGGCATTGGCCAGCGTCATGTCCCAATGATTGTCGTTTTCAAGCAATTGCCTGCTATGGCAGGCTTCTCGATATGTAGCACACAACACACCGTCAACAGTCCGCAGCGCTTCGAATGAAGTAGGGCCACAAACATTGACCAAAAGCATTCTCAAATAGAAGCATCCGTCGTTTTTCGGGTGAACTGTGTATATTCTACCAAGTGCATACCTTGCATAAACACCACGGAATCCGGGAACTACGTCACCTCGTTTCCGCCGCTGGAACTTCTTCGATGACGCATTCCATGAAGGATTCATGGAACATCCAACAAATCAAAGTATCGACTCCGTTTCAAAAAGTTACTTTGTGTAACATAATAAACATAAACAAACTTATTAGATACATATATTTTAAAAAAAAAAATTCAAAATTGTTGACAACAACAATTTGCTTGGCAAATAATTAAAATAATTGACAACAACAATTGCTTTTAAAAGTTTAAATATTTTTTTTTATTTGAAGTGTCACTACTCGATTTCTACACATTTTATTTTTTTTTCAAAGTGCATTAAATGAATTTATTGGAATGGCGGTTGCGCCTTCTTTCAAAAATTTATCATACTAATATAACAACCTTCTCTGCATGGTCTATTAACCAACAAAAAAAACTAAATCAAAATCGGATGTGTGTGGCAGTCGGTAGGCTGTCACACACACATTTAGCAAGTTATTTTTATATAATAGACTGTGTAATTTAAGCGAATCTCTTGTTTTCCAATCATCCCTAACATCGTGTTGTGACTCGATGTGTAAAGGCTTTATATGATTCAAAAAGGCTTTCAGGTTAAAGAGGTAAGTTTTCGGTCATATAAGGCCAACCAATCTGAGGAAAACCAAACAAAATTTAAACGAGACAGAAATGACTTCAATGCTCACATTAATTGTGTTAAATTTTCCTCCGACGGGCTGTCCCACGGGCTGTAAGAACTGCTGATCGTTTGTTAAAAATATCAAAAATCCTGCCTCATCGTCTACCTTAACACTTATTTACAATGATATTCCAGCTGTCAGCTCTTTGGATAAAGCCAATCTGCTTACTGTTCCTTTGCAGCTAGCTCAACGCTATCATATTGTGCTTTATCTCTACCTATATCCAGTTTCGCATTAGTACAGTGGCTAGAGTTCTAAGCCGTAAGCTTTTCTATCTATCAAATTTTTTAGGCCTCTTTCCGAGTACGGTTTTCGCAGAAACAGGTCCACTGCTGATATGATTAGTTATCTAACCGAAAAGTGAAACCAGTCTCTTCACCAAGGTGGTGAAAGTATTTTTTCTACAACATTTTATCACAGGAGCAGCAGAGGGGTACAGTGATTATAGGATATGATGGGTTTAGATAACAAAATGTGTTGTTGACCACATTTTGAATTCGCAAAATTACTTACATCTAATTACTAGCACAACTAGATTATACAAAATAGTTCTAAATGAAAAGGCCATACAAAAAGCAATATTGTAAGAATCTTCTACTGCCTTAACGCCCGCGCTGTGTAGCTAATACATTATAAGGGTCCCAACAAATCCCTTTAGTGCGCGCTAATTATAAAAAAAAAAAAAAAAAGCAGCGAAGTTATAATCAGAATTAAGGAGACCATAAACCTTATACTTGACATTCCTACTGTTGGCCTTTGGGTTTCAACAAGGGTTTTTTGCTGCGGATCACTTTTTTACTGAGGCTAATCAAATTCTGGTTTTAAAGCATTTGTGTGATTTCAGACTTGTCTGTTTTAACGATTTCAACACGTGCCTGCTTCTGTTATTAATTATTGTTGATCGTCCTTTTGCGACACCGGTGCTCTCCAGTCAGAGTTGCACAAGTTAGTTTAACTAATAACTAAAAGGCCACAACTAAATTGGCTGTATGTAGTTTCTTTAAACGTATATAACTAAACCATAATTGTAGTTGTAGTTGCAAAAAATGTTGGAACTAAATTAGTTATTAGTTGCGAAGTGTAACTAAACGTGTTAAGTTGTGAAGAGTGTTGCCAGAGTGTAACTAGCTTTAGTCTTAGCTTTTTAGCTATTGAATAAACACAACTTAAAAAACATAGGGACGGGCTACAGTCCGCTTGGGCGAACTGTTGGATACCCTATTCTTATTCCTATCCCTCATAAGTGGGCGTGACAAAAGTCTAAGTATGGTTAAATTGTTAAGAACGCTCTACATATTTTGTTATATATAACATTTGAAGGATTTTATCGAAAAAAACGCTCCCTAGCTCAAACTTGGGTGTTTCAATAAAATTGTTTTATTTAATTGTGGGCGTGTCAGTAGGCGGATTTAAAAAAAAATAACACATGAGCATAAAGGACCGCTAGAGAGTATATATTATAAATTTCCGCTCCCTAGCTCAAACTTTAAATTTACAAAAAAAGTTTTTTTTTTAAATTGTGGGCGTGTCAGTGGGCGGAATTTGAAAATATTTACACATGAGCTTAAAGGGCCCCTAGAGAGTATATATTATAAATTTCAGCTGGTAGCTCCAATTTTGGTTTTTCAATAAAATTGTTTTATTTATTTGTGGGCGTGTCAGCGGATTTTGAAAATTTGAAAATTTTATATCCCGAGCAGTTTTAGGAGTCATAGATCATATATAAAAATTTTCAGCTTTCTAGCTTAAAATTCGATTTTTTCCAAAATGTTGTTTTTTTGAGTTTGTGGGCGTGTCTGTGGGCGGATTTCAAAAATTAGTAAACTTGATTATTTCGGGACCCTAGAGAGTATATGGTTAAAATTTCAGCTCTCTAGGCCCAGTTTAAAGGCCTAATTTTTGCCGACGGACGGACGGACATGGCTAGATCGACATTACTATCGATGCTGATCATAAATATAGTAACTTTTAGGGGTCTACGGGCAATATTAAGGTATGTTACAAACTATGCGTCAAAATTAATATACCCTTAGAATAGGGTATAAACAAACAATTTTCAACAATTTCACCAAACAGGCTTACAGGAGCAATTCTTCCATTTCGTTATACATTTTCAGGTTTTAATTATATTTAATTTTGGAGATTATTATGTCCTTAGAAACACGGGGAAATTGTGTGGAAGTAAATTTGTTTTCGATAAGTTTTGAATAATTGAGGTTACAGCTTGAAGTTTGTTGTACATCAGTTAAAGATTGGAGGAAAAATATCGATTTGTACTGTGGTAACCGATGGCCGATTTAAGAATGTCGCTTTTAGTTGCCATTAGGTTATTTTACCAAGAGGTCCTTGAAGCACCAAAAAAAATCCTTAAAACCGCAAAAAAGCTTATTTAAAAAAAAAACTTTAGAAAACCGCGCATTATATCTGTGTTCAATGTTTATTTGACTAGGTGTTCCCCGGAATAACAAACAAGTTCCTTAAAAGTCGACAAAAGGATATTTTTCGAAAATGTTTGTTGTTTCTGGGACCTCTTAGTCATTTAACATTGAACACAGATATACCGTGTGGTTTCTAAAGACGTTTTGGGAAAATATTCTTTTTCGGGTGTAAGGTCTCCAAGCACCTCTTTGTAAAATAACCTAATGTAAAATAGAAGGGTCATTCAATCAATTTTTATTTTACACGCAAAATGCATAATTAATCCCAATTGATTATCATCACCATTATAGCAAAATAATAAATTTTGATTTAGTTATTAGTTATTACCTGGACATCTAAAAAGCTAAAGCTAAAAAAATAACCAATTTTTAGTTGTCATCCGCAACTAACGAGCTTAGTTATACAACGTGCAACTAATAGCTAATAGCTAAAATTAGTTGTCATTATGATAGCTAACGACTAAATCGATTGCATTTTTAGCGCAGCCAATTCAACTACGTTAGTTACTTAGTTATGGCGTTAGCTGGATAACAAATTAGGTAGCTAGCGCGCAACTGTGTCTCCGGAATTGTCACACTCGCAGACGAGTTTCATTATATTTAATGTGTGGCTTGGCTCAACTGAATTTAAAAATTGCCTTGACGAGCGTTGTTTTTTGGGAGGCGCCGCTGCAGTGATATTCTTAGCCTGTCCCTACACGAGCAAAGAACAATTGTACAAATATTTATGATAAATACAAAAAAAGTTAATTGTTAAAACATTATTTTCAAATAAAAATATAAAACTTACACAGCCCATATAATGTAAGCGGCCTTTGAAAAGAATCCCATTGTCTTTCAGTCCTTGCAGTATTATTTACACAAAATGTAGATCACTGTTATGCGTTGCCAGCAAACAAATGAATAAATAAAACTGCTGTTTATTTTGAAACCATTATTCGAAAAGAGAACTACTAATTGTTAATTGTTTCATGTTGACATTTAACGAATGTGGGATAATGCACATTCACATGAGTATTATCTTTTAATGTCTGTTTTTTTTTTCCGAAAAAAATTATTGTGTAAACTTATTTACAAGCTAAACACCGTTTTTCACAAGCAAATTTAGTTACTGTCTAACACATACAAATTGTTATTTTATTTGGCGGTTGCATCCAATAAATCTTGAACAAATGTTTAATATTAAACAAGATTTAATTTTATTTTAACAAATATTTATTCTTTGAATATTTTTATTTTTTTTATATTTTGAAATGTGTTGGCATATTTGAGTTGTCGTAAATACTAAGTTGTGGATTGTCGAGATTAGATCAGAATTTATCAGATGTCTTTATCTAGTTTATTGGATCAATTCTTTAAGTGTTTTTAAAATACGCAAGTTGATTTTTTTGTGTGTTTTGAGATTATTTTTTTGCGGGATAAGTAATACACAATGACATGAAGCAAAAGTGTGATTTTATGCGACTTAGGTTGGGAAATGAATTAAGTCAGTTATAAAACCATCTGTGAATTAATGTTCATCATAACCCTTCCACTTTACTTTACTGCATACCTATTGGTCCGACTGTGGGGTTCATCATAACCCTTCCACTTTACTGCATCCCTATTGGTCCGCCTGTGGGGTTCGCCAATTTGACCTCAATAAAAATCGACAGGCTTCTTGGTTTCGGATCACAGTTTAATTTGTTTTGCTATTATGGCTCAATTTAATATGGACTATGGACGGTGGGGCGAAATTAGGACAAGGGTTGTTGTAAAAATTATTTCAAACTCAGACGAAACTATTGTTTTCGATCTTTTTCAAGTAGCCTTGTGATAATCGTTTGCTACTATTTTTCTGTTTTGAAAAATTAAAGAACTTTTGTAGACATGCCAATTTCACGATCGACACAGCATCCAGAAGGTTTATAAAAATGCCAAGCAACTGCCTGCTGGTTTAAAGGCAGGAATTCAAGGTCTTCCAAACAGAGAAGGAAACTAAGTTATCGAAGCTAAGGAAATGGAATCAGCATTTCCGGCAGCTGTTAAATGGGAATCATGTATGTTAGGGGGTGAGAAGTGAACCCACGCACACTCGAATAAGAACCGGTTGAACTACCAAGTAATAAGGTTAAGGTTAGGTTTTTTTTGTCGGTGCGAGACTTTCTACACTGGAGCACTCAGACTCAATACTGGTTCATTGTACTACCAGGAAGACATACCACATTTTACTGTGAGAATTTACTTGTTTTCCTAAGAAAAACGAGAAGGCGCTTAAATGAAAAGGAGGTTAGGTTTACAGCACTCACCATATCAGCACCAAATACCTGCCACCTGATACAAGCAAAAGCAGGACAATCGTAGAGGAAATGTTCCGTAGTGTCATCGCTTTCTCCACAGGCTTCGCAGTTGGTGGTATCGCTTAGGCCTAGCACCTTAAGGTGTTTGGCAAAAGCGTAATGGCCCGTAAGAATGCCAGTAGTCTGTCCTCGCAACATAGTCCGCGGCCATTAGGATAGCATAAGTCTCTGTTTGGAAGACCGACGCATGTTTGCCTAACGAGAAGAAAAGTCTAATGTTGTCGCTGTCCAAGAAGACACCAGGACCAGATCCTTGACCGGTTTTGGAGCCATCCGTGAAGATTCAACTGCATTCCTTTCCAGGCTCAGAGTCTGTCCAGAGCCAGTCCTGAACACGAGGAAAGTCGACTTCGTAGTTGCTTCAGCCGAAGTTCCGGTGTCATTGCATCGGACGGCATATCCATAAGACAGGAATCGAAGGACAACCATCGCGCCAGTTCATCAAAACTCCAGTGCGAGTTACAGCAAAAGCCACCTCTTCTTAAACGTGAGATAGCTTTGATTGTGCAACCCATGATGTAAACATCAAGGGGCGGGAGGTTCAATAATGCATATAGGCCGGAGCCAGGCGTGCTAGGGAAGTCCCCCGTGCAGCCGAGACATACCTTCCTTTGCAGTTTTACGAAAGCAGCAGTAACGTATTTACGTGAAAGCTTATTCCACCAAATTACCGATGCGTATGCTAGAAATGGTCTTATCATAGCCGTATAAGTCCATAGGACTCTTTTCGGTGGTAGGCACCATGTCTTGACGAAAATGCCCTTGCAACTGCCAGAAAACCGACAGCACCTTGTCGGTCTGCAGCTCAACATGCTTGGACCACAGAAGTTCGCTATTCAAGATGACTCCCAGATACTTTGATTCATTGGAGAGTTTAATTGTGATGTCTTTTAGCAGTGGCTGAGTCAAGCCGATCAGCTTCCGCCTTCTCGTAAAGAGAACAACCTCAGTTTTAAGAGGATTGACCGAGAGCCCATTCCTAGTGCACCATTCGTCGATCACGTCAAGGGCCGCCTGCGCCTTGACAACTCTTTCTCTCATTTGTGTTCACAATCACAATACCGAATTTCAAATTACAGCCCAATTACAACTCAACAAAACCAAATCTGTCTTCTGTTATAGGTTCATATATTACGGGAACAGAATCAAAGGTCCTCAGGCGGACCAGTAAGGATGCAGTAAAGTGGGAGGGTTATGATCCCTTTAATTCTGGTCATAGCGTCGCTGTTAAGGAAGAAGAAAATATTGATATCAACACCGACGGTTATGTCGATCTAGGCTTTAAAATTCGAGCTAGAGACCTGAAATTTGGAGCGTCTAGGGGTCCTTTATAATCAAGTGTAAAGATTTTTAAAGATCCACTTCCACGCCCACTATTAAATAAAAACCTTTTAGTCGAAAAAAAGTATGGAAATAAGGGACAAGGGCGAAGGGTCGGCCCCAAAAATGTTTGAGTTAATAAGATCCCACCCTCTTTACTAAATCGATGCCGACGATGAAAGTCTGCACCAAGCCGACACCTGATATTTTTATAAATTTGATTTGTAATGAAATAAAGCTGAAATTCGGCCTTCTTGACGTTTGTAAAGGGTGTTCTAATTTGACGTATCATTTTAAATTGGCCGCAACTTTTTTTACATCTATAAGTTTACACCGAAGTTTTTTCAGGTACGAAGTAAATACATTCAAGTTAGCTAAAATGGATCGGTACACTATTGAGCAACGTGTTTTTATTATTAAAACTTATTTAAAATATTGTGAAAGTTTTGCAGAAATTGAAAGAAAATTTCGTTCAAAATACGGTAGAGAAAATCCTCTGTCAAACCGTGCTATTAAACTTATCGTTCATAAATTTGAAGAAACTGGTTCAGTTCAAGATCAGAGAAGTAAAGACTATCATTGTAGTGGTCGCTCGAGTGGAAATATTGCAGCTGTTAGCAGAAGTGTTGCTGAAGAACCAAGGACGTCAATTCTTCGTCGTTCACAGCAATTAAACCTCAAACCAACAAATTTGTTTAACATTTAGAAAATACAGTTAACACAAGAATTAAAGCCAACTGACCACGCAATGCGTCGGCAATTCGTTAATTGGGCCATAGAGAACCAACAATAAAATGACAATTTGTTCAAGCAAATTATCTTCACCGATGAAGCTCATTTTAAAATTGGCGGTTATGTCAATTAACAAAACTGTCGCATTTGGGCTCAAGAAAATCTTAGAGGATTGTTTGAAAGGCCAATGAAACCAAAAAAAGTTACTGTATGGTGTGGTTTTTGGTGTGGTGAAGTAATTGGTCCATTTTTCTTCGAAAATACAAATGGCCATGCAGTTACTGAGGATGGAGCTCGATATCAAGCGATGATTAGGAACTTTTTGTGGGGTCAATTGGAAGATATTGATGTGCAGAATATGTGGTTTCAACAGGATGGTTCAACATGTCACATAGCAACGAACTCAATCGATCTTTTGAAAGAGAAGTTTAACAATCGCATAATTTCCTGAAGAACAGACGTGAATTGGCCACCAAGATCATGCAATTTAACACCGCTGGAGAGGACCTCAACCAACTTGGAGTGCGCAACTGGAGCCGGTTAGCCAAAGATCGGGCTAACTGGAGAGGCGTGTTGGTTTAGGCACAGGTCCATCCCGGACTGTAGCGCCACTTAAGAAGAAGAAAATAATGCTTTAACTTTCAGGTTTCTAGCTCGAGTTTCAGGGCCTCATTTTTGCCGACGGACGTACATGGCTTAATCGACATTAATATCGACGCTGATCACGAATATAGTAACTTTTGGGCGTCTACGGGCAATATTGAGGTATGTAACATTTTCAGATTTAGACTTTTCTCCTCGTTAGACAAACATGCGTCAGTCTTCCAAACGGAAAAATGCTAATGGCTGTGGACTATGTTGTGAGGAACAGGTGGAGGGGCGCAATATCTGCGTCTGTAGCGACATTCAAGCTTGCTCAACCCTTTAACTACCTCCAAAATAGTTCGTAATTGCAAGATCTCTCTGCATTCGGTCGGAAGGCTGAATGCTAGACAGGGTTCAGAAGAAGACTTCTCAGGATATAAACCGGCGTTATCGCTGCCTGCGTGCTCGGTCAGGGCTTCCATTGACGGTTGGGTTTCATATAAAAACAGTCGCAGATGGCATGTCTCACCAGGGTTCAGAACTCAACAGAAAAGACTACCGAAAAATTGATGGCGTTCTTACGGCAAGTGCTATTTTGCCAAGCATCATAAGGTGCTAGGCCCTACCACCAACAGCGAAGCCTGTGGAGAAAGCGATGACACTGCGGAACATTTCCTTTATGATTGCCCTCCTTTTGCTCGTTTCAAATGGCATTTGGCGCTGATGTGCTGTAAACGTAGGCTCCTCACCACTGAACTAAAAGTAATGTGTCTGCCGTGAATATGGTATAAAAAGTGCATATCTACATGTTCGAAGTGTTGAGCAGATCCAATAGGTACAAATATGCAACAGGTTAAATGATCATTAAAGACGACACGTAGAGATGAAATCAATTATCAAAGAAGTAGATTCACCCAGCTAATCTTGCGAAAGAGCGGGACGCCATATACCAGCCGCGGAATAGTTGAGAAGAAATCAACCTTGCTGGAATTGAATTACAGAAATTCGAACTGACAGTTTGTAGCCGACTCATTGAATAGGAAAATTTACAATGGTCAACGATATTGCCAATGGGACAGAGCTTAGCAAAGTTGTAATGTTAATGTTGGAAAACTCTTCCACCAAATGTTTGTTTCATAAGATGGTGGGTTGTGGGTACTTGAAGTAATTGCTCACTATATAAAATGGGATTTAAAACACATTTTCTAACGACTGTTTCACAAAGTACAGAATAAAAGAGAAAGCTATCATTGATTTTCAAAATAAAAACAAGCAAGTTCTTCAGCCAATGAATAGGTCTTTAAACTGAAATGTATGATAGTGTACCAATAGCAAGGGAATTATTATAAGCTGCTATGGTCTTTTGGAAATGTATTCTCCTGTTACCAATTTAATTTATACAATAATTTATTGGAAGACCGCACAATTGATCGAACTTAAAGCACTCAAATAATTGCTAGGGATGCAAAAATAAATACCTCCCGCTTATTAATAATGAACATCTTCGCATTGTCTGTTTATATGTTTATGTACAAATCCGTCATAGTCGAAGCACTCCTTAGATGTTCACCAACTTACTCTATGCTTTTCTTGACCGAAGCTGAACCATGAAATCATTCTTTATCGGCCTATTGATTTGTACTAAACTTGATGGTCTCACAATATAAAATTTGTTTTTTTTAATTCCCTTGTATACCCTAATTACATTATAAACACTCATTTTCGAATGTGATCTCATCAATACACCATTCCCGTCAGTTGGCAAAGATAAACTCTTTTCTGTTACTCATCAGCAATTTATTTTGCCCAGTGGCAAATTTCACAAAAATAATTCAGTGCTGTCATTTAGATTTGAACTATTTGCCAGGAGAATAAAATAAGACCTTCAGAAACCAAAGTGTACAATGGCACCAAATACTTTTCGGAAGTACCTACCCGCAATAGGAGAGAAGAACAAACTAACTATAGCCTGTCACAAGAAATTTGTGGACAACGAATTGATATGCTATCTGGCGAAAAAGAACGCCTATCTACATATATTAAAGTTTCCGAACATTTTAAGTCATGTGAAGATGACAATAAGAAAAAATGACGAAATCAACCTAAGCCAACTTTTTGGAACAGTGACAAACAACACAATTTAAAAGTTTCGGGTTAACACAACTGTCTACACACAGCACTGACCTACCTCAAGTGGTCATTACCCCGCACACATAATTTTCCCATTTGCTATACCCACAACCCAACACCACTCATAATTATGCTGATTTAGCATATCTATCTCTTGCATTTCCCGTACACAGCCAGAATCATTCACCTTTCCCATTATTCTCCTAAGTCAGCACATTTTAAGTAGTTATGAATTCAGTGCAATGCACTCTCTTGTCCATTTAGCTAAGTAAGCAATATGTTAGTATATAAGTCAATCAATTCAATAAAGAAGTGTGGGTCTGCTAATCTTAGATCTGCTGGAATGTTCCAGGAAGCAGTATTGACCC
Source organism: Portevinia maculata (assembly GCA_949715645.1). Taxonomy (NCBI): domain Eukaryota; kingdom Metazoa; phylum Arthropoda; class Insecta; order Diptera; family Syrphidae; genus Portevinia; species Portevinia maculata. The sequence continues at coordinate 19,072,074 of OX454526.1, read as the reverse complement.
TCCGAGTTGGCTGATTAGGAGGTATTTGTCGTAAGACAAAGGCCTCCAGATTGACGGAGAAGTCGGATGTTCTGGAACTTAATGAGATATTCACTCGGCGATTTGCTCGCTTTCTCCCTTCTCCTATTCCAAGAATTCGCATTGTTTCGGCGATTTCTGGAACGTTCAACCTTCTCGATAGCTTCTCGGCAATGAAGTTGAGTTGTGACCCAGAGTCTAGCAGTGCACGGCAATTTACAATAGTGCCTTCGCTATCCTCCAGGTTCACTATTACTGTGCTGAGAAAGACGTAGCCTTTATCTTTGGGTGCTACTGCTGTAGCTGATGTGATCGAGGCTGATGCTGCCGATATTGTTGGCTCCTCTGTCTCAATGCGTCTGTTTTGGTGGCGGTTTCCTCTCTCTGTGGTGTCTGCTGAAGGCCTGGTCCTGTGTAAAAGAGTGTTATGCCTTCCGGAGCATTTGGTGCAATTTCGAGCTGAACATGCTGATGCCGTGTGCCCTGGATTGAGACAGTTTATGCAGACCTTGAATCTTCGGACTGCTGATAGGCGACATTCTGGGTTGAGTCGCAAGAACTGAGGACATGCATATAGTTGGTGATTGGCGTTACTGCAGCAAACACAGACTGCCTTGCTTGTGTTTCCTGCTGATACTGATGTAAAAGACCGGGCTGCTAGTTTTCGGCCGTGCTCCTCTGGGCCACGACCCTTATTTCCGAGTGTCTCTAAGGATTGGAATCGGATCTCCAAGAAGCTTAGAAACTCAATGAGGTAGGTCAGTGCTGTGTGTAGACAACAACCGAGAACCTTTTAAGCACGCGTACCACTTCAAACTACCTATCTTCTGAAGGGCGCCAGCATCTGCATCTCACGCAGTATAAAAAGATATAAAAAAATCCACAATAAAGGTCCCCGAAGTCATATCTCCATTTTATACCAGAATACTTACTTTACTTAACGGGCTCCCGACCTGTCAAGTGTCTCTGCCTGAGACACTGCAGCTTCCATCCTATGCAACCCCGAGCACACTGCTTCCAGTTCTCCAGACCAAGCACTCTGGCATCCGCTATGGGGGCTGGGAGTCGAAAATCGTCTTGGCTGGAGCATTATTGTCCATTCAATGTAGCCAAGGCGATGTAGTCGACGTGATTCAGCTTTTTAGACTTCATCCACATCTTGGTACAGCTCATACAGTTCGCGGTGGTATCTTCGCCTAAATTCGCCCTATTCGCACAAAGGACCAAATATATGACGTAGTATTTTTCTTTCAAAAGTACCCAATATTAGCTTTCGTCCAGCAATCGACACCATAAAGCAGGACAGGCAGGATGAAGGTTCGATAGAGCTTGCAATTTGTCCTTCCAGTTAGTAGTTGTAACCCCCCACAAACATCACTACAAACTACAAACATCAGAATACGCAAAGTATCTTGGCGTGATTCTGGATAGAAAATTAAACTGTAGCCTCAACATAAAAGAACGAGCAAAGAAGGCAACGGTAGCCTTATACGCCTGCAATAGAATCTTCGGCAAAACCTGGGGACCTAGTCCCAAAATTATCATGTAGTTGTATACGGCGGTAGTTAGACCGATACTCACATACGGTAATTTAGTCTGGTGGCAGGGGTTGTGTAAGGGCACCAACCTTAAGACTATGACTAGAGTCCAAAGAATTGCCTGTATTGGCACTACTGGGGCTATGAGAACCACCCCTACAGCGGGGTTGGAGGTAATTCTCAATCTTAAACCCCTAGATCTTTTCGTACAAGAATCTGCAGCAAACAGTGCCTTGCGGCTAAGCCAAACAAAAAACTGGAAACCCAGTACAACAGGGCATGCACAGATTATAGAGAAATTTACGGGTAGAAATGTATGCACAGACTACATTACTCCCAAACTAGATTTTATAAGACCATTTACTGTCTCTTTTCCCTGTAGGGAAGAATGGCAGGATAACCAAGTACCAATCCATGCAACAACGATCCCCATCTATACAGATGGCTCCAAGATGGATACCGGCGTTGGTGCAGGTTTCTACTCAGAAACGCTCGGAATATCTGGCTCGATCAGACTCCCCGACTACAGCAGCGTCTTCCAAGCTGAGGTTCTGGCGGTGACAACAGCCGCTAAGCAGACTGCAATGACGGCAATACCACACGCTGATATTACCTTCTTCATTGACAGCCAAGCGGCAATAAAATCGATTTCCGCCACAGAAATAAAATCGAGGCTTGTAAGAAGCTGTCGCGAAGAGCTGCGGGCTCTTGGCGCGCAGCACACTGTAAGACTCTGCTGGGTCCCCGGACACAGTGGTGTCCCAGGAAATGAAAGAGCCGATGAGCTGGCAAGAAAAGGATCTTCCCTTGAATCAAGGGATGCTGACACCACAGTAAAAAACCCACCCTGTTACCTTAAACAGGTGATTGGAAATAAAACACTGATGGCAGCAAACGAAAGATGGAGTGCCCTTGATTCCTGTGTTATTACAAGGAAAATGTGGCCACTATATGACAAACAAAAGACCAATAGAATCCTTCAAATGAACAAGAATTCTTTGTCCTCTCTCACAGGTGTTATCACCGGACACAACATGCTGGGCTACCATGCAAAGAAATTAAAACTAAGCACAGATGAACTCTGCAGAGGATGTGGGGACGAGGAGGTGAATGAGGATACCCCGCATTTCCTCTGTCACTGCCCTGCACTCTGTCATATCAGAAACAATATCCTGGGCAGATATTTCTTCCAGGATTTAGAAGAACTCTCCGGCAAGTCTGTGAATGACTTGCGCAAGTTCATCAACGCATCGGGATGGTTTGTAAACCCGCTAAGTTTTTCATAGGTTTTTCATTGGTTCCAGATAAGGGAAGCGTAACCTCCAGGGTATCACAAAGGCTCTACATTGACCTAAGTGTGACGGGCGCAGGATTCTCTTGCCCCGTCAGCCCAGTAACCTAACCTAACCTAACCTAGTAGTTGTAAACCCATTTGTTTCGCTTAACCGAAGTTGCAGCCGTTTCCTAAGGTAATTCTCCGTCGGATCTCAACTAAGGTAGGTGAACTCCTTAAAGACCTCGAAGTTATTGCTATAAAGAGTGACGTTTTGTCCTAGGCGGTGGACAGATGTTTGTTGGTTTTTTTTTTTATTTCAAGCCCAGCCAATTTCGCCTGTTCTTCAAGCCTCTTCTTGAAAGCCTCTTACACGTCACGCTTGGAACGGCCGATGATGTCGATATCGTCTACACACCCCAGTAGCTGGAAGGATAGTGCCTTTCGTGTTGACAACTGCCCTTCGCACTATTTTCTCCAGAGCAAGATTGAAGAAGTCACATGATAGCGCATCTCCTTGCCGAAATCCGGTACAAGTTTGAAATAATTCGGAAGAGCTGCTTCTTCAAGTGTCACGCGACACAACTGGATCTGTTTTGCTTGCATCCCGGATTCGGCCATCGCCACGTAGAGCTACTGACGATGAATGCTATCATATGCGGCTCTAAAGTCGATGAAAAGGTGGTGAGTCTCGACTTCGAAATTCATTGGAATTTTCCAGGATTTTTGGTCTATTGTCGAGCTGCCGGGCCGGAGGCCAAACTGGTACGTGCCGATTAGTGTGTTGCAGAACGGCTTGCGACGTTCACACAGTACGTTGGTACGATCTCAGATGCGACATTTAGCAGGGATATGCCGCGATAGTTTTTGCAAGACATAGGATCGCCTTTCTTGAAGATGGGCCATATGGAGCTGATAGTACAATCATCGGGCATGCTTTCTTCCACCCATACTTGGTTGATGATTTGGTGTATGCGCCCCACCAAAACGTCACCAACGTATTTGAAAACTCCGCTGCTAAGCTATCAGAACTGGCGGCCTTATTGTTCTTAAGCTTTCTAATAGCTAAGCCAGCCACAATAGTGTAATATAATTAACAAAAGAGCACATTATCGAACCGTCATCATTTCAATCATAAAAAAATAAAATTTACTGCGCCCGGGATGTCGAATAACATAGTCATCTTCTTTCTCCTCAACGGTGAGGCTATAATCAGTATTAAAGCGATCAGACCCCTCCCACTTCTCTGCATCTCTACTGGTCCGCCTGTGTGGTTCGCCCACAGTGACATAAAGTCATATTTGATGATTAAATGCTGCACGAAAATGTAAGTCATATCTTCTATAATACCAAAACATAGGGACGGGCTACAGTCCGCTTGGGCGAACTGTTGGATACCCTATTTTTATTCCTATCCCTCATAAGTGGGCGTGACAAAAGCCTAAGTATGGTTGAATTATTAAAAACGATTTACATATTTTGTTATATAACATTTAAAGGATTTTAGCGAAAAAAACGCTCCCTAGCTCAAACTTGGTTGTTTCAATAAAATTGTTTTGTTTAATTGTGGGCGTGTCAGTAGGCGGATTTAAAAAAAATAACACATGAGCATAAAGGGCCCATAGAAAGTATATATTATAAATTTCCGCTCCCTAGCTCAAACTTTGGTTTTTAAATAAAATTGTTTTATTTAATTGTGGGCGTGTCAGTGGGCGGATTTTGAAAATATTATCTCCCGAGCAGTTTTAGGAGTCATAGATCATATATAAAAAAATTTCAGCTTTCTAGCTCAAAAGTTTTTTTGAGTTTGTGGGCGTTTATGTGGGCGGATTTCAAAAGTTCCTAAGTTCCCCTAGAGAGTATATGGTTAAAATTTGAGCTCTCTAGGTCCAGTTTAAAGGCCTAGTTTTTGCCAATAGACGGACGGACGGACGGACATGGCTAGATCGACATTACTATCGATGCTGATCATAAATATAGTAACTTTTAGGGGTCTACGGCAATATTTAGGTATGTTACAAAATTATGCGTCAAAATTAATATACCTTTAAAACTACTCAAATTAGAAAAGGTAAACAAAGAGCATAGAAATCATGCGGCCATTGGCTTACTGGTTTTAATGACAATAATTCATACTAAACATCACTAAACCGCCCGCATTTCACCGGTTCCAAAAAAAGGGAAAAGTGCCAGCCATTACTATCGCCCAATAGCTTACTCTCCATGTTGTCAAAACTAATGGAAAAGACAATAATCGTCGAAGTCATCAAATATTTAGAAAGTCACCGCCTGATAAATAATCGGCAATATGGCTTTAGAAGCCAACAAGTGACTTAGCTTTGTAACTCATCTATTGATTGGATGCAATTTAAGAGCATGGCGAATCAAGAGCTGTAGCTTTTCGGCCCAATGACGCCACCGGCATGAAATCTCACCTTACAGTGACTTTTTACGAATGAAGTGCTGTTTCATGAAGCACATGAGGGTTCTCACCTGTCCAGTAACGCATATTTTGCTGAAGATGATTTTGCGATGAAGTTCTTCATTTTCTTCCATCATGTCCAGAGCCCAATTCGAGAACGGCTTTAGTTCTGGAGTCAGCTTGATCTTGTAAGGGTATAAGCCAAGATCCATACACAAAATTCGAAATAATGTGGTCTGGGAGAGGCCCAATTCTTGAAAACGCCGTGAAACTGACTGACTTGGCTGTTTGCGACGGGCGCCTCTACGGCAGCAATGTTCTCCACACTTCAGGCAAAACGTAGTCTCACTGGCACGGCAACATCAAGCGAATATTCTGACTCAAATTTGTTCACTAAAACTAGACTAGACTGGCGTTAACGCTCTTAAAGTTGCGGCCACCGACTCGGAACTTCGGTAGTAAATCTTAATTATTTGTAAACGTTGTTCCTTCGTGTAGTTGACCATGATGAAAATGTTGATTTTACTGAATATTTTAACATTGACAGTTCGGTAATCGGTTTAAGGGTGCGTTCACACTTGTTCACACAAAGTTTGAAGTTGTCAAGTCGCTAATGAAAGACCCTTTATATAGTTACATAGTGCGGAGATTAAGCAAATGGCGATAAGGATGATGTGGAGAAATCGATATGTGTTTGTAAGTAGTAATAGGGAGAGAAAAGAGAGTGTGTAAAAGCATTGTACATTCGTGTTGTTGTTTGAATACAGTTTTGAGGGTAAACTGACGCTGCTGGAATGGCGGCCATTGTGGTTAAAATTATCCGCTGAGTCAATATTATATGAGTGCAAGTTCTGAATTTCTTTTCATTGAAACTTCACATGGAGTTTATCCGAAAAAAAACTCTCTTCCAGTATAAAATCGTGGAAAGTCATGGAAATTGATCGATTGGTTCGAAGAACGGCAGAAAATGGGGGGATGCGACTTCAACTTTGAATAATGGAACAAAAACACTATAGGCCTTTCTAGGTAATAATCAGCTACAAATCGTCGCCCTAGTGACACAAGAACGTTACTACTTTTTTTACGGTTTTGGACTTCATATATCTTCTTCATATATCATTCTATATATTGTGGCAAAAAATTGTACCTCTAGGCGAAGTAGTTTAGAAGTTAGCACTTGCCGTATCAAAATTTTTTTCCAAAAATAGTAGGAAAAATATAAAAAAAAATCACAAAATCGTCTCTCCTGAAAACTAGCAAATATTGACATACGTTTTTGTGTCACTAAGGCGACGAAATGTCGACTATAGTTAGTGGTAAAGTTAAGATTTAGTACCGAGCTTCATAAATTCTATCAATAGCAATTTTACCTCCTTATTTACTAACCCTCGCACTTTATTTCTGAGTTACTAACCCGTTAGACCCATAACGCTGCTTTTATCTATATTTTACAATCGTGTTTACCGTTTTCATTTGATCGAAAGTTATAGTATTTTATTGTAAGTGTTGCCGTTGTTTTTAAATATTTTTTTTTTTTAATTATAAGTAAATTTTTGGAAAATTGCCTCTGCCGCGTAAAGATGGGGAAGTAGTCCCCCCTCCTATATTGAAAACTGCTTGTATGGATCATATCTCCCTATTAGAGTCCATTATTATTTCGCAGCCCTAAAGTTATCGTAGTCTCCCCGTTTTATGGTGCCGAGAGCGGCACGATGAGCATGAAGATAAAGCTAATATTGGGTTTCTTAGAGAGAAAAATACTCCGTCGAAAATTTGATGCCTTGTGTGTGTGGCGAATGGAAGAGAAGATACAATCGTGAACCTTATGAGCTCCACCAATATGTGGATGTAGTCCGAAAAGCTTAGCACTTCTTGGCCACATCGAGCGAATGTACAATAATGCCACAGAGAAGATTATCTTGGAATCGCAGCCCCCAGATTCAAGACAACAAGGAAGACCGAACCTCCGTTTTAAGGACCTAACCATGGCGGATGCAAGAGCGCTTGGTCCGGACAACTGGAAGCAGTGTTCCCGGTATCGCGGAGGATGAAAGGCTGCAGTGTCTCAGACAGAGATCTATAAGTGTCGGGAGCTTTTTAAGTAAGTAAGAAAGTAGAAAGCGTTCCTCATATTTTAATTAAAAATACGAATTGACAGCCGGAAAATACCCAGGATAAATAGTTGATTTAACTTTTTTCATTAAAAACGCCGTATAATTAATATTAGGAACTCACTATATCCCTACATCTTACTTTAGTCTTTTTATGTCATATTCTGTTGAAGCACGGAATTTTAATAAATAATATAAAACCATTTTAAAAGACCGTCGTTACGTAGAACTGCTTTAAAATATCTATTCCTTTGCGTTTAGTAAAGGGCTTAAACATGACTTTCCATGCATTTAATTTAATCCTCTCCAGTTGGGATTATCCTGAAAACTAAATTCGTAATTGGTATACGATTCGTTTAAAGTGCGTGTTCATTTTAGGAACACCTAATTGTGATTTTTTGTATGTCTCTATGACTACATTAGTACCTCTGAGAGAAGGGCAAATGAGAAAAAATATTGAAGCAGCTCAATAAAGCTCACATACACAATATAAAAATTAAACCAAACTATAGATCAATGATTAATTGAAAAACTGTCAAACATCATGGACTTTTAATGTCAGAACAGATTTACTTGGACTTAAGGTCAACAAATTTAAGAGAGAATGCTCGCTATGCAAGCCGAATGAGGAGGAAGCTATAGCGCACTTCATGGAAAAATATCCAGTCCTTGCAGAACAATGAATTAAATATTCTGTAGAAGTTTTCTTAAAGCTGCATATACTAAATCGAGAATCCGCTGACCAATGATACGCGCTGCACAAATTCATTAATGAGGCCTTCTTGTACAGAATACAAGTTTTAAAAGAACCTTGTAGGATATAACATATATAAATCTATATTAGATATTGTTAAATAAATTAAGATTATCAGTCACCAACAGTCGACAGGCTTGCCAAAGTTCTAATTTTTAAGACACAGAATCAGAAGACTAAACAAAAACTATTAAAAAGCTTAAGGTTCGTATTTTACGAAAGAAATGTATACAAGCCAAGGGGGACGATGTCGAAAGATAGTTTCAACAATCTACAAGTTAAAGAACAAAGGACTAAGGTCATCAGTCCAAAGTCGAAACATGTAGCATAACAGAATTAGATACAAAAAAACATGAAAGATAAAAACCACTAGCAACTGTGTCATAGAAAATTGAAACACCGATCCAGTTTATATTTTAATTATAGCAACATATCTATGTAAGTCCCTAATGCTTTTGTTAGTGATTCATTTGATTATGCGTTTAAAATTTTAAAAACTCTGACATGAAAAATAATAGTCCCTCGTCTAAGACACAACAATCCACAAAAAAAAAACATATGCAACCTCAAATTTTTAACAAACCATCCAAAATAATGTACATGTTGACCTCAAAAAAAAAATAAAAAAAATTACATACACAAACTTTAAACCAAAAAATTCAGATAAAACTTGACCGATTAGCAATTGAAGCCTAAGGGCAAATGAAAAAAAACCGTATACATAATGTCCGTACAATTTATGCGTAAAAACAACACTGCGCTCCGCACTGTACCCAAAACTACACTTTAAAACTTTTAGTGTCGAAAATTCAACAACAAAAAGCAGCCAACTGCACGCTACACACGTTTTTTTGTTCTGTTCTTCGCACTGATAACGAACAACCAACCACAAATCCGATTTATCAACAAACTCCGACAGGAACTCATAATACAACAATATTTCGCATCATCCCTTGCGATCGATGGGTGGTATTGGTGCTCTATACTTTGCTTGCCGATCAATTTTCATTAACTAATTCGAAAGCTGTTTATTAACACAACTCTGCCGGGGCGAGCGAGAGAACTTGAATTCTTTTTTTTTATAGATAAAAGGGTGATAATCGAGTAATTCACCGCGCGAGCAATAAAATCATTTAACCAACCCATCTAAGGTAAAGAGGAAATAATGTTTTTTGTAGAGAAATCGGTTAACAATCGCGCACAACCACCCAGGCGATCAGCAGCAGACCAAAATGTGTGTTATTGTTGATCTGAGTCATGTTTGCAAGCAATCAGTCGGTTAATACCATTTTTTGTTCCCCCAATAGACATACCCTCTGATCAAGTATGTTTGTTTGCAAGACACTTTGCAGGCACAGATTGGAGTGACCTATGCAAAAAGCTGATTTTGTGCTTTCTTGGCAAATGTGAACAATTTCAAAGAAAAAATAATTATATAGAACAAAAGATTGTGTCGTAGTGTGACCCGATATCGAAATGATCATATTAGATCATGATCCGATCGCACATAGTGGTTTAGCTGGTGGTCACAAAAAAAAAGGGTCCCTTCCTATTCAAGGGGTTCCCGCCTGAGTTCACTTCCCAAACTCTCATTTGATTTGTGATTTTCTGTGGCGTATACTTTACTTTTTTTCCCCCTTTGGCGATGGAAACGCGATCAACTGAAACCAACAGGCAACGGTTTGTTAATTACGAAAAAAAAAACTTTTTTTTCTAATCAATTATGGTAGAATTAAAACTAAGGTTGCTTCGGATTGTTAATTTATTAAATCAAAGACCTAGTTTCCTCGTTCGAATGTGGTTTTCCTCAGAGAATAATACTCCGTCAACCTTGCTCTTGGCCTTGGTGCACGAAGAAGTTTAGGAGAGATTGTTCGTGGACGTAAAACTATTCATGCAGGACAAATGTGCCGCGCTTTACTTTTGCTGTTTGTGGGGAAAATTATTTCTCTGTTATTGACTTAATGCACAAGGCAAGGGAAATCGTATTTGGTATTTCCAATACCCGACTTTTGAATTATATGGGTAGATAGGCCGATAAAACAAAAACTTAGAGGTGAATTTATAGTGCAAAGTTGGAACAGAGTTCTGGCGGAAGGTCTTAGAAAACAAACATCTTAGTTGGATAGAGGTCTGCACGAGTGAATAGCCATTGTGCTAATGCGGAGAACCGGTTTAGGTTGTAAAGAAATGAGTGGAGGATGGTTTGCTTTTGATCTCTAATAAAAATTAGCTTGAGATGTTGAAAAAAGTATTTAACTGACAGACTTTGTGGAAATTGTTTGGCTGTCTACACTATAATTATGTTTAATAATTGGGATTCGAGCCAATAAAGCAGCGAGTCTTTAATCAAATTACTGTTGTATTATACCGTGATAGGTTTGTACAATTTAAGGCCATGACTAATGAGAAACCGGAAGCAATCCTGCTTATATCACACCTACGGACGCAATGCTTTTTAAATATTTCACGTTCCAACGTATTTTTGTACAACACATACATTAGTTATAAGACTAATCTCTGAAATAGCTTTATCAAGGCCAACCCTATATTCGAGAAAGGTTAGGGTAACGGTATAGCACTATGTGAGACCAGTGGAATCACTTTTCGTTCCTACAACTCGCTCCAGAAAGAACAGATATCCGACTTTGGTCAACAAACGTGAATTGATACTTTTGAGCAAAAATTGAGAGTCCACATAATGTGAGTTGCAACGATCCCTGTCTAAAGTTAAAAGAGTCTACGAAGTTCCCCCTCTCATCCACAATATTCACCTGACTTTTTGTCATGGTTAACTGGTTTTCCGGAGCCTAAACAACTATATGCGATTCAAATATTGCGTTGTTATTTCTTAGATTGAGATTCCTGCCTGCCCTAGACTTGGGCTGAAGAGTTGCAGCAGTTGTTTCCAAGCCGCAGTGATGCGTATTACAAAAAATATTGACGCAAATTTATAGAGGGATAAAGTACACTTTAAAATAAGTTGGGCACGTGACAAAGTCAAAATTGGTTCTTTGATATTTTTACGGTAGACTTAAAACCTCTCCGAAGTCAGAGCAGGTTAAGGATATCACTCCAGCGCCCCCCAAAAACCAGCGCTTGTCTTAAAAGGCCTATTATGTGACAAATGACATCCAGGTGAGCCTAGCGACGCATTTAACATCTTGACACTCTCCAGCAAGCACACATGCAAATCCGTGGGTTGACTAGACTGGGGATTGCTGGTGTCGTAAAAGGACGATCAAACAAAAAACAATAACAGGAGCATGCCCGAGTCGAAATCGTATACAAAAGAGGCAGATGGGGATCATAAAAATGAAACAACACCAGCATTTGATTAGCCTCAGTAAGGAAACCTGCCGATGTTTATTGGGATTGAACAGGTAGTCGGACCAGTAAGGATGACATAAAATCGTAGGATTGCGATCTCTTTAATTCTGAACGAAACGCCGTAAAAGAGAAGAAGAAAATAGTCGAATTAAAACCCACTTAAACAATATCATCTAGTTATAAAGTAAAAGTGACCCGCAACCTTATTTAAAATATTCAACGTGCATTTGATTATAATATGTATGACATTGAAAGTCTCTTTTCTTCTATATTTATGTCTGCCTGATTTTATCTTCGAAGAAAGCATGTAGGTACATACCGCATGTTAATGCTACAAGAGTTTTTTACGATATGGTGCAACAGGCTCAGTAAAATTGCATTTTTAGTAGATCGTGAATGCACTTTTTCTAATCATGAGCAACACAAGAACATGTCAAAATTAATATCATAACCTTGTATATACATATTTCCTTTTCTGTCCAATTTTGCTCGGATTGCTTGTTTCCATTTGAATTTTGGTCAACAAAATTGTAAAATAAAAAATGAAATCTTTTTATATCTGCGATAGCGTGTGGAGCCACAATAACATTTGATGAGCTGTCAAAAAAACTTGCTCAAATTTTACTCATATTGTATTTTTCTGTTACAATAGGCGTTTTTCTTTTTTAGCCCCGAGCGGGGAACAGAGCGGGGCCCGAGCAATCAGAGCTCGCTCCGAGCTGAACATAACCTGAGCGCTCCGAGCTAATTAAGAAACAGAATTGGGCACTGAACTGTCATTAGATAATTTTTTTTCTATTAATTTTCAAAATAGTCAGGATTGCTTCTGAAATTGGTGTTTGTCAAGGATTGTTCCATTTAAATTATAATTTCTAGTAAATAAACTATGGAAAAAACACAAAATAATGAATGAACAATGAAGTCAGCCGCGCTCAGCTTTTCGCTCGATGTGCTCGGTTATTTTTAATCGAGCTCATTGAGCGAGCCCTGAGCTAGCTCAGAGATAAAAAAGAAATACAAATTTTGTGCTCAGAGCGCTCCGAGCTAAAAAAGTAACACACTTCTTTTTTTGACAGCTCAGTGCCCCGCTCGGAGCTAAAAAAGAAAAACGCCTAATATGGTTGGAGTATAGTGTATAGATAAAGTGCGAAACTGTTGCAACATTTTAGTCAGTGTATTTTGTTGCTGTGGTGCTAGATAATGTTGCACTTTCGCAATGATTCTAGACCAGTTGCATCGAATCGTGGATACCCCTTATGTTCGTGAAGTTTTTTCTTTGTTTTTTTTTTCTTTGGGAATGGATAGGGGATGGTTCATTCCTTAATTTGTATTCCCCCTCTCCGAACTGTCATTTCTATGCATGTTTGGCCAGAATTTCTTAGAGGAAAGAGTACTTCGCGACACCGTCAGTCTCAAATGCAAACAAAAATCGGCTGGTATTAATTGATGATGATGATACGGCGGGAGACGTATTTTGCGCTAATATAATAAAAAAAGTTACGAAATTAATTTGAAGTATCCAAACACTATTTTTGAATACTAAAAAGTAAACAATATAATAGGATTTTGTACAAAAAATAAAAATGAAACCGTGAGAATTGCGTTATTGTGGGAAAAAATATTTTTGTTTGGAAACAAATTAAGTTGAACAATTTTCTATGGATACATTTTATACTGATAAATACAAACGAACAAAAGCAATTAATTAATAACAAAATTATACAAGAACAAAAGTGAAAATGGCTGTAAAGTGCTGCATCAAGAATTGCACAAGACCTATTGGTTTTTTATTTTTTGTTTCCCCTTAACATGCTTTCTCAAATTGTTTGTCTATAATTTGGTAGTTTTTATTCTTCAATCGATTTTGTCTTCACTTAAATCAAATAAATAAACATAAAATATACTGAAATTTTATCCATAAATCAATTTTTGACGTTTAGGAAAGGGATTTAGCACATAAAAAAGAAATAGCTCCTCGAAGTGCTCTATTGTTGCAAAGTTAAACCTAGTGCGCCATTATGAATTCTTTCAATAATTATTGTGAAGACTATAGCCCAACTATGGGTCTTGCACAAAGTTTAAATAATATCAGATTTTTCCAAGAAGCATCGGTGGTTCAGTGGTAGAATGCTCGCCTGCCACGCGGGCGGCCCGGGTTCGATTCCCGGCCGATGCAACGTACTTTTTTGTTTTGTTTGACAACTAAATAAGTAGTTAAGCGAATTAATTAAGGGTAATGGCAGAAATAGATCAACACAGGCACGTCGACTTCGACTTTGACAACCACGCCGCACGTTTAAGAACCAATGCCTTTTAATGGGATCGACATATAAGGTCTGTTCGCGAAGTAATATGCAAACGTAAATTTATATAAACTTTCGTGCAAAACTACACAAACGCGTTCGCGTACTGAGAAAATGGTAAAAAAAAAGATGAACGAAAGAAAAATGTACTTTCGTTCATTTTTCTTCACACAGAATTTCAGCTGGTAAAAAAATGAAAACTGTCAAATGATGAAATCCATTGAGTTTGCCAGCAAAAAAAACAGCGAATGCTTCTTTTCAAGTCAAACTTTGACGTTTTTCATCTTTTTACACAAAAGCGTTCGCGTACTTTTCTTTAAAATGAGAGGATTCCCTCTCGATTTTGGAGATTTGACAGTTTTTATTTTTCTACACATAAGGTAGGTTCAACTTCGACTTCGACTTTGACAGGAGCGAGAACATCCGCGCTTGAAGTCCAGTCAAACACATTGGAAAATGCAACTTCGAGAGCGAAACAAAAAATTGTTGTAAACAAAGGAGAAAATTCTGTCAAAATACAAACAAGAAAGTAAATTTGTTCAAAATATAAGCATTTGCATTGTTGGAAAAACTGAAAACATCGCCGCAAGGTTGGTGGGATCTGCACTTCAAATTCGAATCTGCTCAGAGCGCTCCGATTTAGTTATGAAACACGCTTGACCACTACTTACTTCATTTGCATATGATAATAATAATGTTAATTTGTTTAATAAAATTATTTTATAAAATTAAACATTTTACGCCAAAAAAAAACAACCCCCGTCAGCTATTTTAATTGTTTTCCCTTCGGGTAAGATTAGACTGCATGTCAATTGTGTATACAAATGATCACAGGCAAATGATCAGATTATCTGTCAAATGACTTAAAAATCTGCGTTGTTAAGGTTTATTATTACCCTATGTGACCAAAATGAATGGAATGGTCATATTTGCTTGCTGGCCATTCAAAGCATTTTTTTATTTATTTAATTGTTTTCCCTTTATGTTCTGTCCTTTTAGTCTATCTCTGGTCGCGCTCAGCTTCTTAGTTTTCGGGTAAGATTAGACAGCATGTCAATTGTATATACAAATGACCACAGGTAAATGACCAGATTATATGTCAAATGACTAAAAGATCTGCGTTGTTAAGGTTTTTTATTAGACTACGTGCCCAACATTAATGGAATGGTCATATGTGCTTGCTGGTCATTCGAAGCATTTTTTTTAGTTATTTTTTTCAAACGTGAATTGTGGTAACACCGTATATACTTACTTACTTACTTAAGTGGCGCTACAGTCCGGAATGAACCTGGGCCTCAACCAACATGCCTCTCCAATTAGCCCGGTCCTTAGCTAACTGCCTCCAGTTGCGCACTCCAAGTTGGTTGAGGTAGGTTTCCACTTGTGCGCGCCACTTAAGGCGAGGTCTTCCTCTACTGCGTTCGACGTCTGGCTGGGAATCGAAGACTCTGCGAGCCGGAGTATTGGTGTCCATTCGTTCTACTTCCTAGCCAACTTAAACGTCAAATGCGGAGTTTTTTGACCAGGGGCATGTCGCTGTACAGCTCGTATAATTCTTGGTTGAATCTTCGTCTCCATAGCCCGTCAACGCAAACGGGACCGAAGATTTTTCGAATAATTTTCCTCTCGAATCTACCAAGGATTTCTTCATCCGCTTTTGATACGGTCCATGCTTCAGCGCCGTAGAGCAGGACTGGGATGATCAGGGTCTTATATAAGATCTCCTTAGTAGTTCGAGTGAGGGCTTTACTACTAAATTGCCTTCTTAGCCAACAGCGGTTGGCAAGAGTAATTCTTCGTTTAATTTCTGACGAGATGTTGTTGTCAGAGTTAATAGCGGAGCCGAGGTAGACAAAGTCCCGTACCTACTACCTCAAAGTTATATCTGTCAATGGTGACGTTCTGTCCAATTTGTCGATGTTGTGAGTCCTTTCGTGATGACAGTATATACTTAGTCTTACCCTCATTTACTGCTAGACCCATTTTCGCCGCTTCCTTCTCTATACTAGCAAACGTGGCTATGACATCACGTTGAGTCCTACCAATGATGTCAATATCGTCAGCGTATGCTAGTAGTTGCACCGACTTTTGGAAAATTGTGCCTCTGGTGTTGGCTTTGGAGTTTTGCACAATCCTCTCAAGAATCAGATTAAAGAAGTCACATGACAGCGCATCACCTTGCCTAAATCCTTTTTTGGTATCGAATGTGTCGGTGAGGTCGTTTCCGACCCTGATAGAGCAGCGAGAATTCTCTATCGTCATCCTACATAAATGCTGTCATATTCGGCTTTGAAATCGATGATCATCTTGAGTTTTTTCCACACCGTAGATGTCAAGTTATAAATATACAACACTTTTATTTGTGTAGTAGAAAACCATGTCAAAATTGCAATAGAAATAGAACGGTTGTGGTGATTTATGAATCACTTTAACTTAATCGACGTGGTGGTGGTAAGCTTACCCACTGATGACATCGGCGGAAACAATAATGTTTTCTTTTGACATAAATTGCGAGGGGAATAGCAATGAAACAGACAGAGTTTCTCATTTATAATAAATTGTATTGATTGATAATATTGTGTAGCATTTAAAGAAAAGATCCTAAGTCAATTGTTCACTTTAAAAATCATAAAAAACTGCTTTAGTAGTCTGGAAAATATGTAAATCGATGCGAGACGATACCTCATTAGCTATCGCGGAAATGTAATCGTCTTGATAATATATATTTTGACGTTTTTGAGTTACGCGAAGAATTGTTAGCGAAAATGATATCAGCTATCATTTGTTTACTCATGCGTATATGGGCTTAGATAAAAACAGTAAGAAACGCTCTACTGTGACTTGGCAGCGCTATGCTGGCTGTCATGCCATTTGACAAAAGTTATCGAAATACGTAGAAAACGGTGTTTGGAAGCACTGATCTATATCAGCTTAAGGACTTAGTGGCGATAGTTATCCCCGATAAAGTTTGCGTATATAAGCTAAGTTGTTGTATTCAACATAGGTGTGTTAAGCCATACGAGATAAGGGCCCGTTTTCAAGCAATATTGAGGCCTGGCTCACACAAACAGCATCCAGCTGCATCAGAAGGAGCGATCTTCTGGTGTTCACTCGAGTAGGTTTAAAAATAATGGTTTCCAATAAGCATCGGTGGTTCAGTGGTAGAATGCTCGCCTGCCACGCGGGCGGCCCGGGTTCGATTCCCGGCCGATGCAATTTATTTTTTTTTCTTTTCTTTTTCTATAATGTGTGTGCTCAACTCACCTCAACAAAATAGTCAGCTGTAAATCATGACCAAGCCTCTCCAATGCTGGCACACCTTCCACACGCAGTATATTGATTTTCTCCCGCAATGATCTCGAGACAGTCGACTGGCCATGTCGTTCGCGCAATATTTCCAAGATATTTGGTTGTCTTAGGAATGCAATCACCTGACAAAAACAGAAATCAGAATGTTTGGCACACTTTACAAAGGAACACATAATAATTTTACCTTTTCATTGTAAGCTACAGGAATCTCAGTGACGTTCTCTGATAGAGCATTGCTTCGAGGTAGCGACGATACTGGCCGTGGCGGTGGTGTCGGCGCCACATCACTCATTATATCGTTATGTTGCCGATGACGCGCAATTCTGGGACATTCGATCGGAAGCCGCGGGTCCATGAACGACGTCTTCCTATTACTGTGGTCGATGAAGAACTGTTTACCTGCGTGGTCCAGTTTCGTCTCCCATCCCGAGGGTAGATCCTTGCTCAACTGCACAAAGGAATTGACTAGAGCAACTAAGTCTTTGTTGTACTGGTAACGTTGAAATGTGTTGGGATCGCGCCGGATGCGTATCACCATGTGCTTTAGTGCGGCATTTCGATTGTATATGCCCAATGCCTCCTCGTTGGAGTGAAGAAGGGAATAAAAGTCTGGGCGACAGAGCATGAGCACCGCTGGATGCGTGCCCAGAATTTGAATGCGATCAAATTCAGAGGCAAAAGATGCACGGTTGCTAGAAGTGCTACTGCCGCCGCCATTGGAAGCACAGCCATTGATTGCCATGTCACGATTTTCACTTGTTATCGTGCGACGGATGGATTGGTATCGCCTATCCAACTGTTGGCGGTGTTGATCTCGGCCACCAGCTAGAGCACCAGCATTAGAACCGGGTCTCTGCCAGCTGGTCGTGCGTGTGGTATGGTCAATGTAAAAGATCCTTCCATGGCTGTCCATGCGTGCTTCCCAAGCTGGTGGAAGGGGGTCATCGGAATCTGAGAAAACTCCACGTCCTCTTTCGGGGATGGAAGGAAGTCGCGTACTCGAGATGTGGATCATATCGTTCTCGTTGTTATCGAATCCACGAATAGCATCTGCTGGCCGTCCGCCAGCAATGCTTACAATGTCAGCTGTACGAATTTCAGATCCGTTGTCCAAGCAAGCGGAAAGGTCACGTATGCGATAGTCATGCTCGTCTTGACTGGCCAAACGTTGGCGGCGTGCGTGGTGAGTGGGCGTGGGAGGGCATATCAGATTCGTGCTGCCTCCTCCGAGCCGTGTCAGTAGGCGAGGTTGTGGGCGTAGCACTGGCTTAGGTATAACCTGAGGAATAGGTGATCCTATCGGTTCTGGGGAGGAAAGATCCAGTGGGGAAGCACTGCGAGTGGACGAGTCGGATGGCGGACTTCGTGGTCGTGGCTGCTGATGAATAATTCGGGGGACTGCATACGCAGCGAGATCGGATGAAATTTCCATTTGCGAGGATATTGGATGGGATGTGCCCTTTCCATTGGATAGGGTGCGAGTGAGAGGCCGGTGCTGGCGAATTATCTCGTTAGGGGATGATTCCTGACTTCCCCCATTAGATAATGGGAAGTCATACGATTGAAAGTCGTTGGCTGGTACCTTTTTCGTGAGGATGGTGTTAATGTAATTATCTGGGCCGATTTTCTTCTTTATCAAGGGTTTGAATTTTGACTGTTCCAGGCCACTGGTGGACGGGCCATTGCTTAACGGGATAAGAGCAGCAGCAGCAGCCCCCTCCTCAATATCATTGGTAAGGAGCAGTGGCGATTGAAGGCATCCACTATTATAGTTCCGATCTGTAAGAGAAGTAAGTTACAATGATTGCTAAAATGGTTCTGTATGCATCGTCCTTTACCTGAATGCATGGGACTCTCATCGCCAGTGATATAGTCATCATCGATATCTACGATATCAAATTTGAAAACATCTCCGCTCAGCTTTGAGTTCTTTACTGTGCTCTTGGGGGGCCATGAACGCTCCAGCGGTCGGTGCATTCGACTGCAAATCGGCGTCCTCGAAGTGGACGATGAAAAGTCCGCGCATTCATCCTCAAAAACGGTTTCGGCTGGAATATTTTCGTAGCACTCGCGTGCCATCCAAAGATTGAAGGAGTCGTGCTCGGACGATAAACGCCTCACACTGCTGGCTGCCGGCGAAGTTGTGCTCCGGATCTTCTTTTTGGCTCCATTAGGTGGTGTATCGGAATTCGCGTTCAAAATCACTTTTCGACGTGTGCCCGAGCAATTAACCGAAGAACACGGTGAAATAGCATCAGGATCAGTGTTGCTGGAGCATGGCGACAGCTGCACGGGCGATACTTCTAATTTAATTGTTGACTCTTCGCCATTTACAGCTTCGCGAGCGTAATCTAAACAAAGGTCATCTTAGATAATAAATTGTCGTACAAAGAAACAAAAACAACAAACCTGCTTCCTCCGATTGCGCATTTAACTTTTCTCCATGCAGATGTTTGCCTTCTGTCGACACCGCTGACGCCCCTTCTTCTAAGCATCCAGCAGCACCACCTGCCCGATTATCAAAAACAGGTTCATCAATTTCATCAACATCAACATCCGCATTCAGTGTCAATGACTTTATTTTGTCATGGTCAACATCGCCCTTTTCGTCATTTCCTTCATCTGCTGACAGTGCAGCTGTGTTCGTAACCTCATTCTGCACTTGCACCACTACCGCCGCCGCCGACTCTTCCTTCTCATCATCAATCAATTCAGTCTTCGTTATAACCCCACAAGCGGCAGATTCGGAATCGTCCTCATCCATTTCAACCAACAATTCTTGAACTTAGAAATTAATGCGCACAGAACTGCTTCGCATAATTAGCTTGATTTTTTCCACCTCCATTGCGAGTATACACATAATTTGTGTGGTTCGTTTTTTCAGAATTATATTCCATTAGTTTAGACTTATGTTACACGAACTGATCACCATTGTTGGAATTTCAATATTTCCATTGAAGAACTCTTGGGTTGTGCTAAATTTGGTTACGAATTTGCGAATTTTATCCGCGAAATAAATTTTCCGTTCAATACGGTGCTATGTCGATGAAATTGAATCTTTTTTTTCTCACTGACAGTTTTGTTCTCGGGAAACAACAACAAAGATACTTGGCACAGACTACCTACAACTAGACATTCAACTGAGAGGATTTTTATTCGGATTGCCTAACAGCTGAAAAACCCCGATAAACGCTTATCTGGATTAGTGTTTGTATGCAAATCAAATGGGAAGCTTGCATACAGATAGGATATTTAGTGGGGACAAGTGTGAAGTTGGCAGCTCTATCTCGAAATCACCTCAAAATGATGCAAAAGTGCGCTGTGTTAACAAAACTTGTCGTTTCGAGGTGGATTTGTAGAATTTTAAAAAAGTTCCTGCAAACTTCTTCGTTCCGTGGTGAATTAGTAATAAGTGTAAAATATAGTATAAATTGTACATAATAATGTTTTAAATCATTTATAATACTTTTTTTAGAGAAATAAAAATTATAAAAACTTAAATATAAATCACAGCATAAACAAAAATAATTTAATTTTGTCCGCTTTGTACACCCTAAATCAGTAGCAAGTAGGATCGTTTGTCGTATATAGGTCGAATATATATAAAAGTTTGTACTGGCTGCTCCTACATGGTCAAAAATATTGTTGTTACTAGTAATGATAAAACTCTCCAGTCACCACGGTCATTACTAAAGCCTGAATACTTACTAACAAAATTATTATTTTCAGTAATTCGTACGAAATGAGTTTTATGTGTCCGAACATCTGAAAGAATTTTGTCATTACTAATCTTTTCGTTACACCAACACTATAAATATCAATGACATTATAAATGCAGGTCATATGACCGGTGAAAATGATTTTGAATTTATGGCTTACAATGATTGGATAGGTATTGTGTGTTGATTGACGTTCGTATATATAAAAGTGAAACAAATCGGTAGTGCAAACATTTCGAACCGTTTTTATTTTGTTTATGATTTTGTTGAAACATTTGAGTGGGACACAATTAATGACTATTCATAATAGAGTGAAAAAAAACCTGTATCAAATATTACAAAACACATAAGTCCTAATCCAAGAAAAGTTTGACAGTCAATAATATTCTCTGCCTCCGCGTTGGCATACAACGCTTGATAGCAACATTAAAAAATATAAGGTTTTGGTTTCACGAATACCATTTGAAAATTGAAGTAGAATGCAGCTTTGTTATAGGTTTTACTGATTTTATATTATTACTCTTGTGATGCGTCTTTCAACGCGGCTGTTTCAACATAAGCCGTTTTAAAATGTATTTCTTTTGAATTATTCTGGTCGTTATATCGAAAAGATCGGCAAAAAAATAACTAAAATTTTGTTAAAACAAGTTTTATCATTTAAATTTCATATGCTTTCCTAACTTTCAACATTTATCTTTCAACACGACGCTTCAAAGTGTGTTTGCATAAGTCAGCTTAAGCTGTTTTGAATTTATGTTAAATTGAATGTTATTCTCAATGTTCCAAATGCTCCAAATGTATTCCCTATTTATTTGTTAAATCATCTTGTTACTTAAGATGCAGAGTTAACTTTTACATATCCTTAGCTAAACCTATTTCGTCGTACCAAAAACTAAAATTTATTGTCACATATTTATAAAATAATTTAACATAGTAAGCCTAGAATAGTTAAATGCGCAATTTTATTTTCATTAATGCATTAAAAGTGCAAAGCACATTTGGTTTTTGTTCGGTTGAGGTCAACAAATTGTGTGAAAAAAATTATTTTTAAACAAAATAGGAATAAATAACAAAGAATAACAAAGTTTCAGTAAAACAGATTACCACACATTTGCAATAATTTTGATTTGTTGCATTGGTTATTTGTTTTTCCAAAGCTACCACTTTACTCAATACCCTGCAAACACACCCATTCTCACCACGACACAAAATCAAGAACTTTGGCAAACGTCAAACAGAAATCGTCATGCCAAGAATTTGTTTACTTTTAGAGTTTGTAGACATGTTTTGGCAAACGCTATTGACTCGCAAATCGCAATAAGATATTCCCTTGAGGTATACAGAATAATTTTTATTTTCAATCATTACAATAGCCAAAAATGGTGATATTTACTTTCAGATATTATACCACCCGGAGCTAGTGTAGAGAACATTCGTAAGGAATGTTTGCATGCAGCCGGTATAGATCCCAGCAGTGTAGGAACAATTGCAGTTTTTAGCCAGGTTTTTATTATCATCTAATATAAACTACGAATTTATGCAACGAGAATTCCTTCCTTAAGGTTTACCGATGACTCTTATGGTAGGCTTACGCTATGCAAAGTACTTGGCACGTCAGTACGCCAATAACACCAGTTCATCACATGGAAGCTCATGCCTTAGCAGTGCGGGATTAATAAAAGCAGCAACCAGACATTTATCTAATCGCACACAACTAGCGCTGGAATTTTGTATACGAATGGGACTTCAATAATGTAAGGCCGACTGTAGTTGTCTCTGGTGGTGTTGCAAACATAGGCCAGGATATATAACGCGGAAACATTTCGTCACTCTAAACGGTTTTGCTCAGACAATGGAGCTACGAATAGTATTGAAAGGTTAATGGAGAATCCATTTAGAATACTGATTGGCTTTTAGTTAAATTTTTCATTAAATAATATATTTTATCGGCTAAAACTAAACATATTGCAGTTAGACCACGAAGACTGCTCATATTACGAATACAATAAATCTTGACAAAAATAATGCAAAACAGCCGAGTCTACATGTTTACTTTTTGCCTTTGCGATTGAATTTCGGCTTTGAGATTTGAGTTCTCCTTTCACATCTTCAATGGTAAGCTTCCATCTAAAAGATGTTGTCTGAGATTCGATATTGCATCGTTAGTCAGCTGTTCATAGTCATGAAGCTTCTGGATAAATCAATTTTTCTATAACAACAACATTAAATATGAGTGAAGACATACATATGTACTTACTTCTCAGACTGCAACAATGTATCTGTCATAGTTAAACCAAAAGCTTTTGATTAATTTACACGTAATTAATTTTTCGTTCACTTTTGATTCAATTTCTAAACAAATTCGTAGGGTAGGTATTCCCAAAAAGGTCCAGTAAATATTTATATTTCTAAGTGAATAGAAGTTCTGTTTTATGTTATGGCAACAAGCGTCTCTATGGATAAATTAAATGTAACTAGGAAACAAGAATATAGTGTATGTATTTTTAAGCCCCTCAGAAATAGCTTGTATAATAAATTAAACACTTTTTGATTTATTCTTTAAAAGTCCGAGAAAGTTTAATAGTTTTTTTTGTGGAAAAATATTTTGTCTATAATGCTATATATTTCAGAATGCCTCTTTTTAATAAGAAATTCGAGTCTAAAACCATTCTTGCGAGGACAGGTCGATGTAATATAGGATGTCCACCTATAAGCGAAGATTTAGACGAATATAACAATGTTTCCCTGATCCTGAGCACAGACTACCTATACTATAATAATAAATAATGTTCTAATGGAGCGGTTTAAGTGCTTAGGAGTAAACAGGAACTTTGTAGAACTAAAGAATAGAAATGATTTTATTAACAGTCTTTTTCAGAGAAAAAATACTTACTTATTATTGCCATATCGCTGGAAATGCATTGCGTGAAAAGTAGGTCACCAGCTAGCTTGTCATGGTTGGTTTTCGCTGAGTGAATGTGTTTGTGAAGGTAGTTTCGTAGCAGATAGTTAATGCGAAAATGTATAGATTATCTATTTAAAAGGGAAAAATTAAATTACATGAAAAGAAAGATATGAAAATAGATACTTACACAATTTGTGTTACAATGTAGTCCATCATGAGTGCAATAGGTTGACCCTCGGCTGGAGAATGTGCATAGCTATATCCATGGAATTCAATTCGACTGACAAATAACTGCAGAAATAAATTTATCTAACAGTTTGTACACTTTAGAGTTTCTTACTTGAATCGTCTTATCGAACCGACGATTACCACCGCACTTCTTGAACACACAGCCAAGAATTAATTACTATAATTTTTTTTCATTTGCACTCGGATCGTAACATCCAATGAGATGGCGAATAATGATTTTTGGCTCTCCTCTACCAACTCTTGGTTTCATTTTACGGCTAGTAACTCCTTGTTCAAAGACAATGTCCCGATGTAGGGGTTTCAGTGCTTGAGAGCAAACAGGAACTTTGTAGAACTAAAGAATAGAAATGATTATTTACTATTATTTATGATTATTTATTATCAGTCCTTTTCAGATGGAAAATACTTACTTATCATAATCGAACTCATATTAAAGAGCCATTTAGACAAAACTGTCGGGACTGAGTTTCTGTTGCTTAAGGAAGCCTTTGTAATATCCCTGGAATTGCATTGCGTGCATATGTAGGTCATCAGCTAGCTTGTCAAGGTTGGTTTTTAATGTTCCAATGAGCTTGTCCACAGCTGGAGAGGAGTTTAGAGGTCGTAACTATTTAAAAGAGAAAAATAAAATTACACGAAAAGAAACGTATGAAAATAAATACTTACACAAGTTGTTTTACAATGTAGTCCATCATGAGTGCAATAGGTTGACCCTCGGCCGGAGAATGTTCATAGCTATTTCCATGGAATCCAATTCGACTGAAAAATAACTGCAGAAATAAATTTTAACCAACAGTTTGTAAACTTTAGAAAGAAGTTTCTTACTTGAATCGTCTTATCGAACCATCGATTACCACCGCACTTCTGAACACACAGCCATGAATAATTAGTAGATAATTTTTTCATTTGCACTTTTAAGCTAGTTATTTTGTGTATTTGCATATTGTTCCTAAACTATACAACTTAAGAGTGTACAAATATATTATTAATCTTTGGAATAAAAGAATAACAAAGTTCTGTCAAATGACACAAAATTAAACTCACCACACAAACTTGTCATATTTGACAATCAGCAGAAGACTTCACTTTTATTGATTCACATGTATTCACCTATAGGAAATTTTGAGAGAGGAACTGGCTCTCTATTTTGAGGGGCGCAGCGGACGGGGGTAGTGAGAGTTGACTGTCTAGTTGTAGGTAGTCTGTGATACTTGGTCTCTTTTTATAATGTAGAAAATGTCAAATTTGTTTCTGTGAGACAGGTGAATTCTATGTTTTATTTGGAATCATGCTGCGAGACCAATGTTACCATATGAATATTGTGCGATTTAACAAGTTTTGAAAGAATTCTCGAATTTCTTTGATTTCAATGTTTTTACTTATGCTAACCGCTGAACTGAAGAAGGATATCAGCTTGCTGAACACCTGTTCTATGATTGAGTTTTTGCAAACCAGACGTTAATAGGTCGGTTCGCGTACTTTATAGCGCATTTACACCATCACGCACGTGCATTTTTGCAACAAAATCGAAAAGAGAGATCCGTTTATCCGCAGTCAATGCTAATAAGGTGTAAGAGTGAGATCACATACTTTAACTTGCTATAACATTTTTATGGAGATTTAACAGATCACATGTAAACAAACAAATTTATTTTCATCGGTTTTGTTGTAGTAGAATTAAAAAATAAATAAAAACATGGATCTCGTAAAGGCTGCCGTATTAATAGTGTTTTCCATCTTGAGTAGGTACAATCGGCGATGTGAAGCAGAGAAATGTCAAAAATGTATTATGGCGATTAAAACATATGATAGCAGCGCCCATTTTGTTTTATAGGAAATCGAAATTTCGTAAGCCATCGCTATAAAAATATCAACATGCATAGCTTTCCCATAATTCCTACCACGTAAACAAGATGGCCGACGTGAATACGTGTCACGTTTTTTTGCATGTTAGGTAATGCTGTCCCTTTCAGTCACACGGATATTTAGTATTTAGCATCCCTTTAATCTTACATGTTAGGAATGTGTGACCGTGTAAATCAACCATATGTGTAGAAAAAAGAAAAGTGTCAAATCTCCAAAATCGTGAGAGAATCCTCTCATTTCTAAGAAAAGTACGCGAACGCTTTTGTGTAAAAAGTTGAAAAACGTCTTAGTTTGGCTTGAAAAGAAGCAACAGCTGTTTTTTTTTTGCTGGCAAACTCATAGGATTACATCATTTGACAGTTTTCATTTTCTTACCAGCCGAAATTCTGTGTGAAGAAAAATGAACGAAAGTACATTTTTCTTTCGTTCATCTTTGTACCATTTTCTCAGTACGCGAACGCGTTTGTGTAGTTTTGCACGAAAGTTTATATAATTTTACGTTTGCATATTAGTTCGCGAACGAACCTAATATTATAATTTAGTTTATCTATATATATAAAAGAAAGTGTCCGAAGCGATGTACAGTGGGTGATCAAATTATTACGGCCACCTTAAAAAATATATTTTTTTCAGGATTTAGTGCGATGGTCGAAAAACGCCTTAAATCGGCTAAGGTTCATAAGGACTGGACATCCGAAGACTAGTTAAAGGTGAGAACTTATGATGTCGGCTTTCAATAGATTTTTTTTTTATATTTTGGAGATATGTTTTCACGATTTTCGTGGCACGCGTTTTTTTGTAGGTCTGCTTTTCCGATGAATCATGGGTTCAGATTTTGTCGGATAATTCCGAATTTGTTAGGAGGAGGGCAAACGAAAAATATAAAAGGGAATGCATGCACTTGGACTTATCCGATAAAATCTGAACCCTTGATTCATCGGAAAAGCAGACCTACAAAAAAACGCGTGCCAGGAAAATCGTGAAAATATATCTCCAAAATCTATTTAAAGCCGACATATTAAGTTCTCACCTTTAACCAGTCTTCGGATGTCCAGTCCTTATGGGCCTTAGCCCATTCAAGGCGTTTTTCCACCATCGCACTAAATCCTGAAAAAAATATATTTTTTAAGGTGGCCGTAATAATTTGATCACCCACTGTAATATCATAACTCGAGATTGGCCGAACCGATTTTGATGATTTATACTTTGTTGGAAAGGTATTTTCTCAGTACGGGTTTTTAAAAAAAAAAACAAAATTATAAAATGTCTTCTTTTTTTCGATTTTTTTAAGTTTTTTTTTTTTTCATTTTGTATTTATTTATTTTGGCAACAACCAAAAAAAGAACAGTATATTGTTTTCCATCATTATGGTGGATTTACACCATCACGCACGCGCATTTTTGCAACAAAACCGAAAAGAGAGATCCGTTTATCCGCAGTCAATGCTAATAAGGTGTAAGAGTGAGATCACTTACTTTAACTTGCTATAACATTATTATGGAGATTTGACAGATCACATGTAAACAAACAAATTTATTTTCATCGGTTTTGTTGTAGTAGAACTAAAAAATAAATAAAAACATGGATCTCGTAAAGGCTGCCGTATTAATAGTGTTTTCCATCTTGAGTAGGTACAATCGGCGATGTGAAGCAGAGAAATGTCAAAAATGTATTATAGCGATTAAAACATATGATAGCAGCGCCCATTTTGTTTTATAGGAAATCGAAATTTCGTAAGCCATCGCTATAAAAATATCAACATGCATAGCTTTCCCATAATTCCTACCACGTAAACAAGATGGCCGACGTGAATACGTGTCACGTTTTTTTGCATGTTAGGTAATGCTGTCCCTTTCAGTCACACGGATATTTAGTATTTAGCATCCCTTTAATCTTACATGTTAGGAATGTGTGTAGCCGATATAAAAATATAGACATAGTGTAATCTTACCTTTGGTATAATTTTGTATCTTTTCTCCTTTAATTAACTTTCACTCACACTAACACAAATTTAAATTACCTGTTATACTGTTATACATTGACATTTTCCTTTAAATACGATACGAATTTTGATTTTACAAAAAGTCCTTCTTTGATCGTTGACGGAATCGGTAAATGAGTTTTGTAAACCAAATTTAAAAGTAATAAATGTAATATAATAAACTTAAAAGTTTGAAAAAAATAATAGTTTAATTGAACACGCTAAAAGTGGTGACCCCGACGTGATCGCAAGTACAGTGCCGTCAAATTAAAAATTATTCAAGTTAAACTGCCCGCGCTGTGAAAATCGCCGTCGAAGGCGTTCAAGAACAAAGGAAAAATTAGTTTTTTTCGCTTTAGGAAGTACTTGCGGTCCGCCATTTGTTTTGAGTTTACAACAACGCCAAGTCAACGGCAGGTAAATTTCAAAAGGTAAACGACACTCGAACTACATACCAGCGACTCTCGATTGTTTTGTTCTGGTATTAGTGACAAAGTGAACAAATTCTCTCGCGGTTTATTGAAACCCTGAAAGTTAAGTTAATTTAAAAATCGTATTTAAGAGATAATCAACGGAATGAGCATTAACGACTGCGATGGCGACGGCCGCGCACCAAACGGTGGCGATGTAGCAGGCGCCGACATTAATGCAAATGCGACCATTCCACGCATGCCAATGCCAAGACTCATCGACCATTTGCACAACGCGGAACTTTATTTCGTCAGCTTGGAATTTTGGTTTGAGGCGAGCAATGTGACCAGCGACTACAAGAAGTATTGCTCAGTGATGGCCCAAGTTCCACTCAACGATCTTGGCACTATACAAACAGAGATCGGCACAGTTCCGTCGTCTGGTAGATATAATCTTGTCAAACCAATAATCATAGCTTTTTATTCCGACTCACAGCAAAAGAGATTTCGTGAAGCCATAAACGAAATGCAGCTAGGCGACATGAAACCTAGTCAGTATTACCAGAAACTAAAGAATTTAGCTTCCAATTCCCTGACTGACACTGCTCTCATCGATCTCTGGGCCGCACGTTTACCCGAAATGGCACACGCCGCCGTCATTCAAATGAAGGAATCGCCTATCAAAGACCGACTCGTTGCAGCTGATGCACTAGTGGAATCGATTCGATTGCGTGCTATCGGTGATCGCAGTATTCGCCAAACGACTTCGCAGCAACCGGGAACTTCGGTTCAAACAAAAACTCCATCACCGACGAAAGCCGAAGTAAATGTACTGGAGAAATTGAGCAACCAAATCGCTGAGTTGGAACGAAAATTCGCTAAAATGGGTGTTGACCGCAGCCGGAGTCGATCACGCAACGCCAGCCGAGCTCAGGAGCGCTCAAAATCTCGTCATGAACATCCGAATTGCTGGTATCATTGGAAGTTTGGCGCCGCTGCGAAACAATGCCGCATGCCCTGCAAATTCAGCAGCACGAGCGCCAACCAAACGACAAGTGAATGAAGCCATCTGCCCGTGTCAGATTTAGGTAGCGAACAGCCTGAATCGAAATCCATCAACCGACTAAAGATACACGACAAATCCACGAACATCGGATTTTTAATTGATACTGGTGCCGACGTATCAGTTATGCCACTTAGTCAGTCCACCGGCAGGGGCAAATCATCGGAAATTAAATTGTTCGCAGCAAACGGCACAGAAATCAAAACATACGGCGAAACGACCCTGAAGATAAACCTCGGATTAAGACGTGACTTCGTTTGGACGTTTTTAATCGCTGACGTAACAACTCCGATCATAGGTGCGGATTTTATTTCATACTTTGGATTATTGGTCGATCTGAAGGAACACAAAATGATCGATCCACTCACTGGCTTAAATTCAAACTGTATGCGAATAGTTGTCAACGGTACTACCGAATATAAAACATTCTGTGCGAACTCGGTTTATGCTGATCTTCTCGAAGAGTACAAACAAATCACTAAACTGCCACCGCCAGGAAGTCCGATTTCTACCGCTGTTGTGCATCGAATTATCACAACAGGGCAACCCGTTTACACTCGACCCCGACGATTAGATCCCGAAAAACTCGAAGTTGCCCGCAAAGAATTCGAAATATTGATGAAAGCCGGAATTTGTCGACCTTCAAGCAGTTGTTGGGCAAGCCCTCTTCATATGGTAAAGAAGCCTGATGGTTCATGGCGCCCGTGTGGCGATTATCGCGCGTTGAACGCCATCACAGTCCTAGACCGATATCCCATTCCCTATTTGAACGACTTCGCCGGAAATTTGCAAGGTAAGACCATTTTTTCAAAGATCGACTTGCAAAAAGCCTTCCATCAAGTTCCAGTCGCTAAAGAAGACATCGAAAAAACGGCAATCACGACGCCGTTCGGATTATTTGAATTTGAGTTCATGACGTTTGGTCTTTGCAACGCCGCGCAGACTTTTCAACGCTTAATACATGAAGTTTGTCGGGGACTCGATTTCGTGTTTGCTTATATCGATGACTTGTGCATCGCTTCAACAACGCCAGAGGAGCACCACGAGCACCTAAAAATAATCTTCGAGCGCCTTAAGCAATACAGTTTGGCTATAAACGTTGCAAAGTGCGAGTTTGGCAAGCAAGAAATCGCATTCCTTGGACATGATGTGTCATCTGAAGGACTTTTGCCGCTGCCCGACAAAATCGAGACCATTAAACATTTTCCGCTCCCAACGATGGTCAAGCAACTAAAACGATTTTTGGCAATGCTAAATTTTTACCGCAAGTTCCTGCCAAACGCCATCGAAACACAAGCTAGCTTACTCGAGATGATTCCTGGAAACAAAAAGAACGACCGAACGCTGCTGACATGGACGGACGAAGTGAGAAATGCATTTGATAAATGCAAACTCGATTTGTCCAATGCTGCTCTACTCGCCCATCCATCAAAAACGGCGGAACTTTCGCTTTATGTCGATGCTTCCGACATCGCTGCCGGCGCAGTACTTCACCAAGTCATCGACAAAGCGCTTCAACCACTCGGTTTCTTCTCAAAAAAATTCGACAAGGCCCAACTTCGCTACAGCACTTATGATCGCGAACTCACAGCAATGTATTTAGCAGTCAAACACTTCAAATTTATGCTACAAGGAAGACAATGTCACATCTACACTGATCATAAGCCACTCACATTCGCTTTCGCTCAAAAGTTAGAGAAGGCGAATGATCGACAAGCGCGACAGCTCGATTACATCGGTCAAACCACTACCGATATCCGACACGTAAAAGGGACCGAAAATGTGACAGCGGATCTGCTATCACGTATCGAAAGCCTGCATTCAACCGCTGAAATCGACTATGACATTTTGTCCGATGATCAAAATGTCGATGAGGAGCTGCAACAAATTTTATCGAAGGGTAATGACGCCAAATCAATTAAATTAAAAACTTTTATCATTCCAGGCAGTTCGAAGCAGATTTTCTGCGATTACTCAACCGATGTGATCCGACCGTTCGTTACAAAAAAATTGCGAAGGCAATTCATTCGGGCTATTCACGACATATCACACCCCGGAAAACGTGCCACAGCTAA
Source organism: Portevinia maculata (assembly GCA_949715645.1). Taxonomy (NCBI): domain Eukaryota; kingdom Metazoa; phylum Arthropoda; class Insecta; order Diptera; family Syrphidae; genus Portevinia; species Portevinia maculata. The sequence continues at coordinate 19,040,748 of OX454526.1, read as the reverse complement.
ATTGATGACAAAACGATTCGTTTGGCCAGGCATTCAATCCGACATCGCAAAATTTGTTCGAAGCTGCCTCCAATGTCAAAAAGCGAAAATTGGTCGTCATACGCATTCGCCTTTAAATAAATTTGACGCACCAACCGAAAGATTCTCTCACATTAACATCGATTTGGTAGGACCATTTCCACCGTCTGATGACAACCGCTATTGCCTAACTATCATCGACCGTTTCACCCGCTGGCCGGAGGCAATTCCGATTCGTGATATGACAGCACCGACAGTCGCAAACGCACTCATCTCTGGGTGGATTTCGAAATATGGCGTGCCGAAGACCATAACATCTGATCGAGGCAGCCAATTCGAATCGACACTTTTTGAAGAACTCATGCGAACCTTGGGTACTCGCCATTTCAAGACGACTGCATACCATCCGCAGTCCAACGGACTAATCGAACGATGGCATCGCACACTCAAATCAGCGATTCTTTGCCACAACACCGAAAAGTGGACTGCACATTTGCCGATGATTCTACTAGGCCTTCGCTCAACGCATAAAGACGATTTAAACGCTTCACCGGCCGAACTCGTTTTCGGTACAACGCTCCGCATACCTGGCGAATTTTTTGATGAGCAAACATCAAACAAAACTGCTGCGCAAACAGTCATCGATCTGCGAAATGCGATGAGTAATATTCGTCCAACAACAACGGCATGGCATTGCAATCCGAAGTACTTCGTGCACAGCGATTTGCAGACAGCGACGCATGTATTTCTTCGTGACGATTCTATCCGTCCGAGTCTAACGCCTCCATACAGTGGTCCATTTGAAGTCCTCGAGCGAACTCCAAAATACTTTCGTTTACGACTGCCAAAGCGGGAGGCGAACTTCACAATCGATCGCTTAAAACCTGCATATCTACCGACAAACGATGGACCAGTGATTACAGCACCAACACAACCAAAGCAGAAAGCAGAACCAAAACAGACATCAAAAGAACCGGCTACTTCTACAACGGTTCAACCATCGACGAAAGTCACTAGGTCCGGCCGACATGTACGATTCCCAGATAAATATCTTTGAAAACCGACTTTCGTCTAGGCGGAGGGTACTGTAGCCGATATAAAAATATAGACATAGTGTAATCTTACCTTTGGTATAATTTTGTATCTTTTCTCCTTTAATTATCTTTCACTCACACTAACACAAATTTAAATTACCTGTTATACTGTTATACATTGACATTTTCCTTTAAATACGATACGAATTTTGATTTTACAAAAAGTCCTTCTTTGATCGTTGACGGAATCGGTAAATGAGTTTTGTAAACCAAATTTAAAAGTAATAAATGTAATATAATAAACTTAAAAGTTTGAAAAAAATAATAGTTTAATTGAACACGCTAAATGTGTGACCGTGTAAATCCACCATTAAGTACATCAATGTAATCTATTTATGTGTGTAGTAAACAATGCCAGCAAGACGCAAAGGGACCAATTTGGGCCGTCGAACGAATAGAACGACAGACATGCGAAATAGAAGAGCCCAAAGATCAGACGAACGAGTCGAACAAGATAATGCAGATGTGCGTATGAGCATGGCACAATTTCGTGAATCACAATCACAAGAGGCACGAGCTGAACGAAATCAACAAAGACAATTGGATTGAACGGCTTACTTATCGGTATGGATCCAGATTCTAACCTGTTCCTGAAGTCAATTCGAACATTTAATTCATGTTTCCAAATGACATCGTTTGGAGCAACAGAAATAGTTAAAAATAATGCTGCAAATGGTCAACAATTCCATTCAACATTCAAAATCAAAGGCCAAGGTTATTACAAAGTGGGCTCATTGCTGTCAATGTCGAATGAACCACATACATTTTTACAAATTTACTTTATGGGCGGTGAGGACTCCGAAAGCGCACGTTGCGGCTACAATAACCTCAATTCACCATATGCCAGACGCATCGTCGGCGAGCTGGATGCTCTATAGACATTTTCACCAAGCTATCTCTTTCTGAAGTGCGGAATCCCTATCTTAAACAACAGAAACAAATTGAATGATAAAATTATAGAAATTTGCACAAATCGTATGGAATAATCATTGTGATTGTTAATGAACTGAATATGAAAGTGCAAACAGAAGCTATTGAAGGGTAAAAAGTAACAAATAATAGAGAAAAACGTGAGAAAGTATGTTAAAGCAAAACAAACAATTAACATAGGGGCGGGCTACAGTCCGCTTGGCGAACTTTTGAATATCCTATTCTTATTCCCAGCAGACACCTAGAGAGTCTATATCATAAATTTCAGTTTCCTAGCTCAAACTTTGACTTTCCAATAAAATTGTTTTATTTAATTGGGGGCGTGTCAGTGGGCTGATTTTAGAAATTTTACCTCCCGAGCAGTTTTATGACTCAAAGATCATAACAAATTTCAGCTTTCTAGCTAAAAATTCGATTTTTTCTATAATTTTTTTTTCGAGTTTGTGGGCGTGTCTGTGGGCGGATTTCAAAAATTCTTAAACTTGATTATTTCGGGGACCTGGAGAGTATATATGGTTAAAGGCCCACTTTTTGACGACAGACGAACGGACATGATCGACATTACTATCGATGCTGATCATAAATATAGTAACTTTTACGGGTTTACGGCAATATTATGGTATGGTTCAAACTTCGCGTCAAAATTAATATACCCTTAGAATAGGGTATAAAAACAGTTGATATGTTGACCAAAAACGCTGTTCAATTGTATTTAGATATCTAATATGTTTGTTTAGAAAACTTTCAACTTATTTGCTTCCAAAGAAAAATATTTACAAATTACAAACTGACAATCACGCTATTGTCATCAATCCTGATAAAACACCAGCTGTAGAGCACATGTGTGGATTTCATGCACCTGTTGTTGACGACTTTGCTGGAATCATGGTTGGCGACCGTACAGCGACGAGACAAATCGTGATTTGAAGAAGAAATAATAATCTTGAGTTGAGTTCATGATACACACCGTTCTCCAATATCCGCTAATGTTCTGAAAGGGACAAAACGTCCACAGCGCTCAATTCCCCTTTAAGTCGTCTATGATCATCCAAACACACTTACAATAAGTTAGTTATTTTTCATTTCCCTACGAAAATATTCACTAGAAATAATTTATATGGCAAAACAACGTTTGCCGGGTCAGCTAGTTAGTTTATAAAAAAAATGTAGGTATAACTTTACTTAAAGAAAATATGTATACCTACACAAATACGTTCTTACAAATTTTGTTTTACATTAATTTGAAGACCTTTTTTGAGAACATTAATATTCGATTGCAATTTCAAATATATTGTTAGTCCGTTATACAATCGGATACCTACCTTTAAAAAGAACAGGTTCTGCGTTCTGGGAAGATGCGCGTAGCTGTGTCTATCCGCAACATAAGGCAAGTTTCTTCCAAGTAATCTTGGAATAGTGTTTTTAATTTAAAATGTCAATATAAAATTTCTTGATGACCAATCTCCGTCTTCTTCATGTCTTCCAGTCATATATATAATCAGTCAGGCAACTATCAAAGCCCTTACATCCAGCGCAATAAGATCCAAGGCTGTAAAGGCCCGCCGCGTTTCTCTTGACGAGAAAGCTACACGTACACCAACCCCCTTAGCTGGATACTAGGTCATAGCGATGTCCAAGGAAATTGTGAAGCTGACGAATTTGATAGAAGAGGTTCCTCTGGTACAATTAGCATAATTATAGACAACATTGATGTGTCGCTTACTGTTTGATTGTTAATAGCATGCACTTTGTTTTGTCTGCGTTTTCTTCAAGACCAACCAATTTTGCCTGTTTTTCAAACCAAGTGCTTCCCGTGTTGAAACCTATTCTGCGCACTTCGGCTCCAGAAAATGATTGAGGAAATCACATGACTCATCTCGTTGCCGAAATCTCGTACAGGTTTGGAGTAGAAATAGAAATAAATGCTTCTAAATTGCACATTCTATCGCATGTTTTTTAGCGTCATGCGACACATTTGGATCAGTTTTGGTCTTTTTCTTTGGCGTTAGGGCATGTGCACATATTAGTTAATTAGATGAAGTCCAAACTCAAACCAGGGTATTGTTATTATAAGGAATGTTCGAAAACCACAGTAGATAACGACAACTCGTGGTATCATTGTGATATTGAAGAGATAAGAACAGTGGCAAATAGTTAGAAGAAGTTTGATGCCAGCCGTTTAGTCGATAGAGATACATTATACTTATTACAACGCCCTTTAGGCCCATAGCCCAATGCCTTAGCTATATTGTGATCACCACGTCCACCGTTAACAGCTACGACAGGGCTCCCGATCTCAGAGCACTTTTTTTTTTTTTTTTTTTTTTTTTACAATTATAATTACAAAACAATAAAACAATAATAGTGACACAATTCTAAAATGCATTATAAAAAGGAAAAAGATAACAGGAATTCATTCTGTAGCCATGTAAGACTAGTGGCGGATGACCATCTAGTTTAATAAATAATTTGTGGGGTAAAACGTAATTTTAAAAGTTTATTCACCGAAATATGGCTCTGTAAAATTAAATAAAGAGAAAGTATTTTTTTTATTTATGTATGTATATAACCAAAGAAAGAAGAAAAATGAATGAATTAATTTGACAAATGCATATATATAATATAATATTGAAGTTAAAGAAGGGGTATAAATAAATGACAAATTTTTTAGTTGATTTTTTTTTTTTATTTTTTAGTTGTTACTTAAACAATATTAATAAGTAAATTTTTGACTTGTGAGCTATCCATTTCGAAAAGCCAAATTTTAACTTTATTTAAAAAAAACGTTACATTTATTTAAAACTTTTATGTCGTGTGGCAGTTTGTTAAAAAGTTTAGGTGCAGTTACAGTAAAAAAATTTGAATAGTGAGTCTTATTTGAGGTTGGCACATTAACAAGAGCTTTAGTATTGACTCTTAAGCTATATACATTTGGGCTTCGGATTGTCGATGTAAAACCACTGCGGATGAAGAACACTTTAAGTACTTTATAGACGTAAAGATGCTTACGGGGTAAGATGCGGAGTTCCTGAAACAGGGGCCAACTGCTGGCTAACCTTGTGGTGAGATTAAAGTTGCCAGAAAAATTAAATGGTTTCATATTGGAAGTTTTCGGTCGCCTACCACATCCGGTGAAATTATTAACTTCATATCAACTGGTCTTGGAATTGATTCCTCATTTATTATGTGCCATAAGTTAATTAAACTTGCTGATGTCGATCGGGAATTAAAATTCGTTAATTTTAAGTTTGGTATTCCTGTTGAGTACGCCAAACATGTTTTTGATGATACTTTTTGGCCGATTGGTGTTAAAATTCGTCCCTTCGTGTACAAATCAAAAAACTACTTGGCGGAGAGAGCCCAGGAGCTGACTTAAATAACAACGCACTGCCACCTAATTGCAAAGCTAATGCAGTCGATAATTCTGCTCTTAAAATCTATATTATGGTAATAGAGAGAGAGCCAATGGGGTTCGAACTAAAGTGCTGGATTTATTCAACAAATCTAGTCATCTTGATTATGATATAATCGTTATAGTCGAGTCTTGGCTGTATAGTAAAATATATTCGACTGAATTATTTGACCGCCGCTTATATAAAGTATATCGTGTGGATCGCTGTTAGTCTGCCAATGAACGTGGTGGTGGAATAATTGTTGCTGTTCGTTCAACCTTCAGCTCAGATGAAACTCCCCTGCCCGTCACCGATGTCGAACAGCTGTGTGTTCCAGTTAAATGCAACAACGTTAATCAGGACCGTGTTTTCATTATCGTTAGTTATGTACCCCCAAGTAGTAGCTTAGATGTTTATGAAAAGCATTTCAGTAATATTGATTTTATTTCAAATGCATGCTCGAGTTCAGATAACATTTGTGTGTTAGGAGATTTTAATCTCACTGATTTAGTTTGGAATTGGTCAGAGAGCGACAAAATGTTGCCTCATCATAATATGAAAAAAGACTATGAAATTTTCTTTATTGACTCTCTTTACTCGCTCAATTTAAATCAAGTAAATCATATCGTGAATTCACTACATAAAATTTTAGATCTTGTTTTTATCTGCTGTGAAGAGTTTAAGGTTAATGTAACAAATGTTCCCTTTTCACTTTTAAATGACTCTATTTATCATAAAGAACTTTTTATTGAAATTGATCTATATACATACTCTATAATAACAAAGAGCACTGAGGAAACATGTTTTAACTTCTCGAAAGCTAATTTACTCGAACTTAATATTCTGTTCAGTAGTATTGACTGGAATTATGAATTTTTGAATCTTACGCTGGATTGCATGTATAAACGCTTCATTGAAATTTTAGATGACGGTTTTGCTAAACTCGTTCCTTGTTTTTCAAAAAAAAAATTGTCCAAACCTCCTTGGTATAATAGACAGCTTTCAAAATTATTAAATGTAAAGCGAAAAGCTTTTAATAAATTTAAGAAATCAAATAGTTCATTCGATTATGCCGTTTTTAGTAAACTATGCAAAGAATTCTCTACTCTGAGTAAATTTCTTTACAAGGCTTATATCATGAATATTGAGAATAACGTCAAATATAACAGTAAATCTTTCTGGTCATTTATAAATTCTAAAAGGAAGTCGGTGGGAATTCCAGATGCAATGTTTCTCAAGGACAATAAGTCCTCTAATTTGGGTTCCAATCTTGATTTGTTCTCTAACTTCTTTGAATCAGTTTACTCTAAATCAGTTTTAAATAGTAACTCGTTAGCCAATATAGCAAGTAAGGTTGATATTGGCTCATTCCAGTTATGCTGTGATAAAGTCCTTTTGGCGCTTAAGTCGCTTAAACGCAATCCTATTGCTGGGGCTGATGGGATCCCAACTATAATTCTTAGTTACTGTTCTGACTCTCTCTGCTTCCCTTTCCTTAATATCTTTAACCGTTAACTTTCTGAGGGTATCTTCCTTCAAGAATGGAAAATTTCATTCCTTGTTCCTATCCATAAGTCTGGACCTAAAAATAATGTTGAAAACTATAGGGGAATTTGCAAATTATCCGCAATTCCCAAGGTTTTCGAAAGCATTGTCAAAAACAAACTTGAGTTCCTCACCAAAGAGTTCTTATCTGTTGCTCAACACGGTTTCGATTCTGGTAGGTCTACTACCACTAACTTGGCACTTTTCTCATCGTATGTTATCAACGCTATTGAAAATAAATATCAAGTCGATACGATTTATACCGACTTTAGTAAAGCCTATGATTCAGTAAACCATACAACTTTATTGAAAAAGCTTGAACACTTTGGTTTTCATTCGAAGATTTTATCTCGGTTATCGACCTATCTTGTTGGCAGAACTCAAAAGGTACGCATAGGTAATGTCTGCTCCAGATCGATTAAATGCACTTCTGGGGTTCCACAAGGCAGCCATTTAGGTCCATTGCTCTTCACAATTTTTATCAATGACATTACTTTGGCTATTAAGCACTGCCAATGTCTATTATACGCCGATGATCTGAAACTGTATCTAAAAATTAAAAGCATAGAGGACTGTCGCCTAGTTTAGCTAGATCTAAACTCTATTTCAGAATGATGTAACTCCAATGATTTAAAGCTTAACATAAAGAAGTGTTATGTGATCACCTTCTCAAAATTGAGTTCGATCTCGCAATTTGATTACTCTAATCTAATCTACTTTGTAGGGTTGATAAAATCAAAGATTTAGGCGTTGTTCTCGATTCCAAATTTTGTTTTAAAAGTCATATTGACTATATTGGTTTAAAAGCGAATTCTGCCATCGGTTTTATTAACAGGAACTGTAAAGACTTTAAGGATCCATATGCCCTTTTATCTCTATAGTTCTCCTTGGTAAGATCGCTTCTTGAGTATGCTGACGTAATTTGGAATCCCGCGTTTATTGATCTCTCCGATCGCATTGAAAGAATACAAACACGTTTTACGAGACTAATATTTTTCAAAATGCGTTGGAATTTCCGCCCAGAATATTCAGCCAGATGCCAATTACTTGGAATTAAGTCATTAAAATCGCGGCGAACCATTCATGATATAATGTTTGTAAGAGATATACTAAGTTATAATATCAAATGTCCACCCCTTCTCTCAATGGTACCTATCTACGTCCCTGCTAGATTACTAAGATCTAGAGATTTTCTTTTTCAAAAAGTGCACAGAACCAAATACGGGTGTAATGAACCTTTAACTAGAACAATTATATCTTTCAATGAAGCTTGCAGTAATATTGATTTATGTTTATCTAGAAATAAATTTAAGGCGATGCTTTTGTGTATTTTCTTTTTTTAATTAATTTGTGTATCTCTAATATCTGTTAGCTTTAAGCGGCTTGTAGATTAATTTAATAAAATAAAAATAAATAAAAAAAAATAAAAATAACCTATTCTTGTTGCAAATAATCCTTAGTATATGCTTTCGAGTAGCAGCCATCATATACTTTTGTAACTCAGCTGAATGTGCCTTCCAGTTCAAATTCTTGTCGATTGTTGTCGATTTGAAACTATAAACTGATTCAATTTTAAAACAAGTCGAGGAACAGTAAGCATTTGTATAAACATTTGTTCTATCACAAGTGTGCAGGGACATGCTAAGTTGTTCACATGCAGCAGAGTGAAAGTATACTTCACATTCAATCGGTCCCAAATTTTGAAGACTGAAAACCATAAGCTTTGTTTTTTCGCTTATCAAAAGTTCATGTTTTGCCAACCATAGCCTTAAAATTTGTAAATCGCTTTGTAATTTGATTAAGGACTCAAATAAATTGTTGCTTGAGTAAGTAAGTGCCATATCGTCAGCGAAAGCTGTAATATTGCTACTAAAATTTTGTTCGAATATGGAATTCACATAAATCAAAAATAAAATCGGGCCCAAAACAAAGCCTTATGGTACACCGACTCCTATTTCCATCTCTTCACTGAAGACATTATCAAGTTTGACTCTTTGAGACCTATTACTTAAATATGAGGCAAACCAATTATAGACCGATCCCCTGAATCCAGCTTTGTAGAGTTTATCCAGCAGAATATTATGATTGACAATATCAAATGTCTTGGTCATGTCAATAAATAAAGCTACTGTGCTTTTTTTATTGTTAAGACTAGAACATAATTCGCTGCACAATTTCAGAATGGCATCCTCTGTGGACATACCTTCTCGGAATCCAAATTGTTTATCGTTCAAAAAACTATTTTTTTTTTAAAAATGAACATATGCGTGGTTTCATAAGCTTTTCAAATAATTTAGAAAAGGTGGGAAGTAGGGAAATAGGTGCCTTTTTTATACAATGGAATAACTTCAGCAGCTTTTAGCGATTTTGGAAAAATACCACAAATCACGCTCTTATTAAATATATGGGATAATATATCTGTTATATAAAATGCAATGCGTTTAAGGAGACAATTTGTAATACCATCGGATGTGCATGATTGCTTATTGTCAAAACACATAATATATTTATAAACTTCATATGAAGCAAAATATTCGAACACAAAACTGTTACTTTGAAACCTATCGCAAAATATATCTGAATATAGGTCACAACTACAATCAAACTGCGGAGAGCAGGGTTTTGATTCAGTGGCAACAGATACAAAGAATTTATTAAAAGCGTTAGCAATATCCGCTGGGTTTGAAACTACAGTCTTTTCAATTTCCATTCCTATTATTTTTTCCCTGGTGACTTGCCTATTAAGGATATTATTAACCTCCCTCCATTCCTCCTTAATGTTTCCTCTGCAATTCTCGAGCTTCATAGAATAAAATCTATCCCGACAAGCTTCTACTTCCTTTTTAACATCCTGACTAAATTTGGTGAATTTTTGCTTGAGTCTTAGGTTGCGAGGGTTGCGTTTTAATTTTTTCCGCAACTAGTTTTTTTTACCAATCATTTTTAGAAGGGTTTCCGTAATCCACGGCTTAAGTCGTTTTGGTTTCAAAGTATTTTGCGAAGTAGACTGAATTACGGTGGAATTTTTGATGTGGGTTTTTAAAATGTTTAAAAAGTTATCGTAGGCTAGCGAAGGGTCTGCTTCTTCATACACCTCTTTCCAAAATTCAAATTTTAAATCATTGTTTAGTTTCTTGAAATCAACTATTTCTTTCGTCCGAAATGGACTCACCTTTGACGACTTACAAAGCGATTCGTCAGATACTAGTAAGCAGTTAGTTGCCTACTGATCGATGAGTCGAAATCCAGTAGATTTTGGGCCTCTGAAAACTTGTGAACCAAATTTATCTGAATTAATTTCCCTGGATGGCAACATGTATGTGAATATGTTCATAAAAGTAGATGACTTGTCAATTTAATTATTAATAACGGCGAAAACCACAGGTCGACAAGTAGGGATGCAGTTAAGTAGGAGGGTTTATTATCCCTTTAATCCTGATCATAGCCTTACGCCAATAAAGTAAGTCTAATAGTGAAATTGAAATATGTAGAGCTATGCAAGGCTCCACTCTCTACAAAGGCATAAGGCTACATAGCGGATCAGAAACGTTATCCACATAATTGAATTAAAGCAGATAGCACGCTCTCCAATAACATGGTAAGCGCTTGTATTCCTTGATTTGGATACAAAAAAAAATGCTTCGGTTCTTTAGAAATGAAAAAATCAGACATATTTCGTATGTTTATCTATTTTTTACTTTATTGGAAAATTCTGACAAAAATAATGTAAGCTTGAATATCCTCCAAAATGTTGACATAAAAACAAAATATATCGTCGAGTGGCCGCCTACTTCCACAATTTTTTGATCGACATATTCTTCTCGGAATCCTTCTGCATAACCTTGGCTACGGCCATTTCAAAGTCCTCCTGCGTGACGTGAACACGTCGCTCACGCAACGCGTACATGCCCGCCTCCGTGCAGACACCTTTCACCTCAGCACCTGATGCCCCAGGCATCAGTTCGGCGATCTTGCGCAGATTAATTCCTCGAGTAAGGTTCATCCGGCGCGAGTGGATTTTTAGAATATCCAATCGAGCCTCCTCGTTTGGTGGTGGGAATTCAATCTTACGATCGATGCGTCCGGGCCGGAGCAAGGCTGGATCCAGAATGTCAATTCTGTTCGTGGCCATAATCACCTTGATGTTCTTTGTGGCCTCGAAGCCGTCCAACTGATTGAGGAGCTCCAGCATAGTTCTCTGAACTTCAGAGTCACCGCCCGAGCCCGATTCGATACGTGATGAACCAATGGAATCGATTTCGTCCATGAAAATGATGGAAGGAGCATGTTCTCGCGCCATTACAAAGAGTTCCCTCACCATTCGCGAGCCTTCGCCGATGAATTTCTGGACCAACTCCGAGCCAGACACTCGAATAAATGTGCATTCGGTGTGATGCGCTACAGCTCGAGCAAGCAGAGTCTTACCTGTACCGGGAGGGCCATACAATAAAACGCCCTTTGGCTGGGCAATACCCAATGCATCGAACAGCTCCGGATGCTTGACTGGCAGTTCAATGACTTCTTTGATTTCCTTAATTTGTTTGTCCAGTCCGCCCACCATTTCGTATGTAGAATCTGGAACCTTTTCAACCATCATCAATGACACGAGAGGGTCCACTTTGTTCGGTAGAATTTTGTGCAAAGTGTAGCTCTCGTTGCGGAGCGCTACACGGCAATTTGGAGTAACGTCATTGATGTCAATGTTCTTGTCGATATCAACAACGAACTTTCCCTCTGGATGTACCTTAACAAGTACCTTCTTCTTGTCCATGGGTTTGACTACCTCACCAACATAGCTGCCTTGCTCTTGAAGGAGTTGCAGTTCCTCGCGCAGCATGCGAACTGCAGGAATATATGACAAAGAAGAACTTAAAGAGTTTCCTTTGTTAAATTGTGTTTTTGCGTACCTTTAGCATTGAGTTCGTTACGTTGCGCTTGTAAACGTCTTAAATTTTGAGATTTTTCGGCAACTATGAGCTGGAGTTCTTCAATTTTCTGAATATAATAGGACCGAAATCCCTCACCCTTAGCGCTATCCACATCCATCTGGAAATTGAAAGTTCTTGTATGTTGCGAAATAAAAATGATTAGAAACTTACCCTGTTGGCGACAGTCATGGTTGGTTATATTTAGCGTTTAATTTAACGCAAAATTAAGCAAAAAAATCCTCAGTACAAATCAACAAAGCGCACTTATTTCACGATGAGTCCACTTACTCGGCAAAAAATTAAATTTTCTTTTTTTGATAGGTCTTTATGAGGTTAGCTTAACAGATAGCTATTGAAGATGTATGTAAAGTAACGAATAGGATTTGGGGTTTGATTACATTTTAAATGCCCAATTTGAATAAAAAATGTACTGCAATAAAAACAAATGGACTAAGACTTATGTATTTTTCCATTGGGCGGTTTGGATTTCGCTCTCGCAAATCACCTTTTTGTACAACGGAATTGAATTAACTGGACGAAATTCTGCACTATTATCCGTACTTTTCACCTTTTCAATTGGTGATACTATAGATTTCTGCCACGCACTTTGCAAATGTAGTAGTTTTCAGAGTTTTGTTATTTATATTTAGATAAATCTAAAGAAAAATATAATCAATATATTTTTGTTTTTTATTTTACTTAAAACTGCATGTCTTGCATTTTTAACATTTTCAATTAAAAATTAAATCAGTCTCACTCAACAATTGTTTTTGAAAAATATTGCATGGAATCATTAATTTAAGCATTATTTTCAACAAAAAATTAACTAATTCATTTTTTCTCTTTATACTCATTTTCATTAAGAACAACTTCTCCACAATTCATTCGATGTTTGTGTCTGAAAAACAACATTTTCAAAACGAAATGTCTTCAGCACAATTGTTTTTCGGGAAAAAATGTTATGTATTGAAGAAATACAATCAAGTAGAACATTACTTTTATAAAATGCCTGAACAAAAAGTAATCACAAAATACATGAGCTAAAACAATAACAAATCGAAAAATGCAACATAAACAAAAGTTTGTAATCACAAAATGCATAAACAACAACAATTAAATTTAAATCATTAGTTTACTGAAGCAAAACGAAAGAATGACAGAAGAATTGTCAGAATAGCAATTTGCTTGTCAGTGTTCACAAAATATGTATAATTTATCAAATAACGACACTCATAATATCAAAGGAAAAATAAAACAAATAAAAGGCTTATGCAACCAAAAAAAAGAAAGCAAATGACTGTAGTCGGCCGGGTTAATGATCAATCAAATAATATATATAAAGTATAGTAATAAAAGAAAAAATTGCTTTGTCCGCAATATTATTTGTTGGTGCAGAATACGTTGGGTTGCATATGTATGGTTCGCTGATTCACTTGAGGTAAGTCTGTGTTGAGTTGATGTAATATATATATATTTAAATATATATGGCATTAACGGCCGATACAGGGCTTAAAACGCAGATTCTTCAACAATTTGCTTGCTTGTGCGAAGTGGAAGGGACCTACAATTTTTAACCGAATCCGAACGGCAAATTCGAGAAGCTTGTCATGGCAATTGATACTTTTGGATGTTTGCCAATCGTTCGCAAGACGTGCGGCTAATGAAAAAACTTAAGTCATATGTGACAGTAAACTGCCGAAAAATGGGCATTTTAAGCAATTTTCTTTCAAATATGACCGAATAAATGACCACTGTATGCCAAGTCTAATCAAAGCTTGAGACAGCGAATGAAAGTTTCAGAAGGATCCGTACGTGGAACTCGAATATTCAACCCCCACCCTAAAATCAATTTCCTCTCTAACTGACATTTTTGAAACCAATAATTCTAGTAAAAACTGTCTGCAACAAAATTATTCCTATGTTTTTTTTTAACTCTAAATTAATTTCAAAACGCTTTATCCTTAAATCATCAACCTCTGTATACTCTCCTGAACACATCCATTTCACCACCTCCGATTCGTTACTTTCACAAATGGCAAACTATCTCTGCACACACTCACCGTAGCGTCATTTTTTTCGCAAAAAAACTTCATTCCCCCTTTTGTCAGAGTCTCTTTTTCCGGGCGTTTTTCACAAATTCTTTTTAAAGAAAATCGAAGTAAAATTCGCATTAAATACACGACGACCCATGTGGTTCTAATTGTGCTTCTCAACCAAATAAACTTTTATCCGAATATATCTGCATAACAAGAGCAGATATATTCCCCGAATAAATTTTTGAGACCGCGGTATACAGTGAACAGTTAAAATTGTGGAAAAAAACGAGAAACCCAAAAGGAAGAAAAAAGCAGCAGGCAAAATGTCTGTGGCATATACACAGCAGCAGCAACCGCCGCCTGTGCCGCCACAACCATCGTCTGCTCAGCAGGGCGGTCCGCCGCAGCAATCACTGCAACCAATGCAGCGTGGTCCGCCCGTTGGAGTCGGTGGCGGCGGACCAGGCGGACCGCCCAATCGTGGTGTACCTCCACCGCCCAGTCCAGCGCATATTCAAAAAATTCTTGACGAAAATTGCGGAATAATCCAGACAATACAAGATTTCCAGAATATGGGCAAGTCGCAGGAATGCCTCACCTACCACACGGCGTTGCATCGAAATCTTGTGTACTTGGCACAGTTGGCTGATCCATCGATGAATATTGCGCAGATATTGCCGGTGAGCTTTAGAATTACTTCCCTGCTTTTGATCTAGGCTATATAAAATTTGTTTTGGGCAATACAAATCATGCATTCATTCAACTCTTCTTATCTCCTGACCTTAATCTCAATTCCTGTGTGATCTCTTTTTTGTTAAAGTAAATTACGTTCTTGTATCTATAGCCTCCACATGTCTTGGCTTTGCAGTCGCAAGGTCCACCGCATGGAATAATGGGCGGACCGCAGGGGCCGCCACCTCAAGCCGGTGGTCCGGGAATGCCATCCCACGGCCATGGACCGTCGGAGCCGGGTGCGCCATCTCAACAGAACAATGCTCAATTGCCATACCCCAATCCCAATCAGCAGCCCCCGACGCCGCATGCCAATCTTCCGCAACCCAACTCGCAGCAATCTCAGTCGCCTGCAGGTCAACCGCAGCAACAACCACAGGCTGGCAGCTCTATTCCGCCTCCTACGGGAGCTCAGCAGCAGGGAGCGAATGTTCCGTACCGTGGAGGGCCAGTTCCCGGCCAACAGCCACCTCCATCGACCCAAAGTAGTGAGACGACACTTAGTGCTTGGTTACTTTCATCCGCTTTAATTTTTTAACTCTTTGCAGACCAACAACCGCAAAGAACTGGAGGGCAGCCGCAGCCGCAGCAACCTCCGCCGCAGTCGCAGTACCGCGGTGGCTATCAGCAGCACGGTCACTACCCCGGCTATCCGCCACAATCGCAACCGTATCAACCGCAAACAGGCTACCCCGGTGCTATGCCACCTTACGGGCCCCCAACTCAGGGATATCCGCCTAGCGGTCAGGGCTACCATCATGCTGGAATGCCTCCAGCTTCATCGACTGGTGGTCCGCCACCCCCAAATCATCCCTACCCAAATACTTCACAGCACCAAGGCCCTGTTCCCGGTTCGTATCCGCCGCCTCCACCCAATCAGCAGTCCCAACCGCCGCCACAGATGTACGGACCTCCAGCTGGAGCGCAGGCGCCGCCTGGTCAGTATCCACCGCAAAATGCCAGTGGTCCGCCACCACCAATGGGTTATGGTTATGGCGCACCCAATGCTGGTCCTAACTATGGTCAGGGTGCTCAGCCACAGATACCGCCACCAGGACAACCAGGGTATCAGCAAGCAGCTGGTGGAGCACAGCCACCATATCCCCCGCAGCCGCAACAACCGCCGTATCAACAAAGTCCCGGTGGGTATCCGCCAACTGCTCAGCAGCCTACTGGAATGGGGCACCCTCCATCATCACAACCGAATCAAGTAGCACCACAACAACCACCCACGACCGCGCCATCGAGTGGCGCGGCTGGCGGCTCCTACGGTTCCTCGCCTAGTCCAGGTCAGACACCTCCTCCTAACCAGGTGGGCACGCCAAACAACGGTCCAAACACTCCTTCAAATGCTCCATCACAACCTCCCGTCTCACAACCCCCCTCCTCGCATCCACCCACATCCTATGCTGCTCCTCAGCCTGGTGCCAGCGGACCGGCGACACAGCAGCCGGCGTACTCTTCGCCGCCCTCCACCGGTCCATCGGGACCTCCGACTCCATACACACAACATCAGCCACCACCGCAACAGCCTCCTCCGCCGAACCCTTCGGCCAATGCACCTTCGAACGGAGTCGCCGTTCCCACTCAGTATCAGCCACCTCCTGGCGCTCAGACTTACGTTGCTCCACCATCTGGGCAACCCTACGCACCGCCTGGTCCCGGCGGCTACCCCGGACATGGGTACCACCAGCAAGGCTACCCTACGATGCCGCAGGGCCAGTATCCTCCTTCGCAGGGATACCAGGGATATAGACCAGGTGCCCAAATGCCTCCCCCCGGCGGTCAGATGCCGCCTCCCGGCCCACAGGGCCCGCCAGCCGGTGCCTATTCGTATGGCTACCAGCCCCCGCAGTGAACCTCTAGCTGATTCCCGGTTATCCGCAGAGTTTCCTAGCATATGCTGTCGTAGACGCGTCCTCGTTTCGTCTTTACCTCCGTCATTTATTCAGAACGTAACTGCTGTCCGTGTACTTCTTGTTTAACTATTAAGACCGAAATGTTCTTATTTTGTTTACTTTGTTTTTTTCTTTTTTTAAAAACAATTTCAACTTTAGATAAGATTAAAATATGCAGAAACAAAAATTATTTACTTGTAGAATGTATTTCGAACGAATTTGTTTGTCTGTTGAGTGGTCCGGCTCGCTGTTGCGCATGACGACGACCGCACGCTCAGTTTCTTTCGAGATTTTCAATAAAGACAATTTAACGAACTAGACAAAGGTGGTTTTATTTTGTGTATAGGCTTTCCGGTTTTGAGGGGTATTGGAGCATGCTGCATATTTAATTTATTTATATTTTTACAATGAAACTGGGACTAGAAAAACACAAATGATGCTTTTTAGAGTTGTACTAAAGCAACAGGGTCTGTTCTATCTATTCGGTACAGCCATCCTGATGTCCTCAGAAACGTGTTAAGATCAGAGAGAGCGACACCCAGGTAGTTTGCTCATTGTTGGGTATGTCTCTGTATCCAGCAGTTCGAGTCGGTCGCATTGAACTTATTGTCCCTATACATGCCAGTCTTTGGTTGTTTGTGCCATTGCCTTAAGATTAGTTACCTTGTCCGAGCAGTCTAAGATGCCGTATGCGAGTATTGGGTGCGCGATTGCCGTATACAACCACAGAATAATTTTGAAGTTTCGTCTCCACTTTCAGCCGAAGACACGGTTGCATGCGTAGAAAGCATTCCACTTCATTATTCTGTCTTCGACATATGGCTTCCAATTCAGTTTTCTGTCAAGGGTAATTCCCAGATATTTCGCACTTTCGTCCACCCTCAGAGGTATTCCCAAATCGTCTGCAGCTTGGATTGTGTGTGTGTACGGCACCAGTTCAATTTTTTAAGGATTTACCCCGCATTATGTTGTCATCATGTTGAGTGTCCGTGGTTAGTTTTCTAACAGTTCGCTTAGCGTTGATAAGAATTTTTCTGTCGCAAACAGTCTTACAGCGTTATATCTCTCTGTTATCGAGTCAGCTGCGGATATAGAAATTTATTAAAGCCTTGGCATTTGTGTGACTAGATTTGCTTTGGGAATAAGGACCACCTTCACTTCACGCCAAGATTTTGGATTGTAGCCGCATGAATACGATCTATGTATGCCTTCTGGAGCAAAAATAAACTCGAGGGGATTTGAAGATTGTAGCCGCATGAATACGATCTATGCCTTTTGGAGCAAAAATAAACTCGAGGGGATTTGAAGGGAGAGACTGTACCAATTGCTCAGTTTTATTTATCTTCAGTTATACCTATTTCTGGAGTGATATCTGTGACCTGGTTATCACTCTGACTTGGGGTGCATCTCGGAAAGTTAGTTCTGTGCAGAACTGTGTCCAGTTTCCATTACTGTCTTTGACAAACCCTGGAACAGCGAGTTGTTCCTGAGTCTAACATATTTTGTCAAAATTTCTAAATCAGTGAAGTACGCATGCCATGCTGTGCGTTAAACACTTGTCACAGAACTTTTAAACTTCCTCTGACTGACTTTGTACAATTCCCCGTCTGTAGGCGAATTTGTGGATTTTGCCGCATTAAATAGAGCTCTGGTTTTCTTTTTGATTTTAAAGACGATTTATGTCCACCACTCTGGCTACATTCTGTTTTTTATGCTAATTTAGAAGTAGTTCAACTACTTAATAACAACAATTTAGTTAGAAGATTACGTAGAGTTAAACCTTTTGAACTAGTTAACTAGGTAATTAGGAAAGAAATATATGTGTTACAACATAATCACACAAACAAAGTAATAATGAATTAAGGTAACAAACCAAAGTTAGTTCCTAAAAACAGTACATAAGTACATAAGCAAATGTTAAAACAAAATTGCTGATTAGTCTTTAGACTAGGTGCGATTACTGGAAGGATGGTAACATCATGACTTCCTGGGTGTTTTTAGTGGGTGATTCAAGTCCCACACTATCGCAAAGCTCGCAAGCGATGTCTTTCAACGATTTTCACCTAGCTACACGCAAAAAAAAAAAAAAAAATTATCAGTAAAGGACAGACTCTATAGTATGATCCTTAAAGAATTTGCATATGGTGTTGGTTGATTTTGAAAAGGCCTTTGTTAGACAACCAAGGGATATATTATGAAAGGCACTAAGACAAGGAGGAGTTTTAGTAACCTACGTACAGATGATCATGGACATGTATGAGAGAATAAAGACAAGAGTAAGTTGGCGTCGCTGAGGAGTTCGCAATCAAAGTCGGTGTACTAAAGGGAAGCGCCTTAAGTCCCTTAATATTTATTACAGTCCTTGATTATGTGCTTGAAGGAAAAGTAACCGATCCAAAGTGCATGCATTAGTTATACTTTGCGGACGATGGAGCCATCATTAGCGAGGATCAAACGTCTCTGCAACGAGCACTTGATATATGGGTGGAAATTTCGGATGGGGATGGGTTCATATTAGTCCGAAAAAACAGAATACTTGTGCTGCCGTTCTCTGATCCACTCCGACCTATTCCTGACATTTATATGAGTGGAAGAGTGATTCCCAAGTGCGAAAAGTTCAAACATCTGGGATCTATGATCAATAGCAACGCAAGCTGTGATGATAACATTAAACGTCGGGTAAGCGTAAGGTGGATGAAGTGGCGGGAAAACTCAGTCATCTTCTGTGAAAAATTCCCCCTAAGTTGATAGGAAAACTCTACACCGCACTTGTGCGCCCGGCCCTCATATACGGTACAAAAGGTATGAAGGCAAATTAACGGCACCTGAGATGAAGTTGTTTCGCATGACAGCAGGAGTAAAAAAGATTGATCGAATAAAAAGTTCCACGATCCGAGAAAGCCTACACCACACGAACCCTGTCAAACAGGCAATATCAATCAATGTTCCAATACAAGCGTGAAAGAGAGGCAGGCCTTAAAACTTCTGGATCACACTAATGCAGCAACACCAGCATTTGATTGGCCTCAGCGACGAAGTGATTCAAACTTGGGAGGCCTGTCGCTATTTTCTGAGGTCGACCCGGCGAACCCCACAGGCGCACCAGTAGGCATGCAACTAAGTAGGAGGATTATGATCCCTTTATTTCTGATCATAGCCTCACCGCCATTAAAGTAAGAAGAAGACGAAGGGACAATACGTATTATTCACAATATTGTTCATGCGTCGACTTTTTCTGTTATATCCAGTCTTTGTCGTTGCAGTTTCCGACTATTTTTCGCCACCTCTGTGGGGAATATATTCCAGTTTGCCAATCTAAGACTGCGTCATTCGCTTATAGGATTTATTTTTTCGCGAATTAGAAACTTTATGATCATTCTGTGGTCTGAAAAGGATGCTCCTTGGGAAACTACCTATCCATTATCGCACAACACGAGTACGCGAGTTTTTAAAGAGTACATCCAAGACTTCACGCCTTTTCGTGGTTATGAAAGTTGGTTCATTACCGATGTTAGCTATCAACAAGTTGTCTTCTGTACTGAGCATGATGGGAGTTGGCGTCGCGTCCAAAACTGCAGTCCCTTTCTTACACTCTGGTTTTGATATCAGCAAACTGGTTAGCTTGGGCGGCGGACTGCCTGGAGAATGGCATGTAAATTGCACCTATAGTCAATGGTTAAGTTAGTTGAGAACCCTTTCAAATGGATGGGTGCACTACAGCGAAGTTTTCTTTGGTTTTTAGCTTTCAGGCAGCAATTTTTTCATCCAGGGTTAAAGGTTATGTTATGTATTGCACGAATCGGAAGAGCTCGAAGTTCAATGTGAGGTGCACAAGTGGTGGGTACTCTATCGCAACTGGGCCATGTTTTCCGTTGGATTTTTAAAGGGATCTGTCAACAAAAAAAGCATCAAGAAAATTGCCAATCAATTGACGCATCAGCATCAGCTGCGTTGCGTTGCGTAGCGGCACCGTATTTTGTGCAATGATGTCGCAACAATGCGCATTTTGCTGGCGTTTCCGAATTCACCCGTGGTATTTTTAAAGGGATATGTAGTTTAGATATTTTGGTAGTCTTAGAAAGTTGTAACTTACTTATTGTTTTACTTTACTTAAAGGGCTCCCGACTTGTGAAGAGTCTTCGCCTAAGAAACTGCAGTCTTCCATTCTTTGCTATCCCAGGCATGCTGCTTTGAGTTGTCCAGACCAAGCGCTCTGGCATCCTCTATGGCTAAGTCTTTAAAAACGGAGGTTCAGTCTTCCCTGCCTTCTCGAACCTGGGGGCTGGGAGTGGAAGATCCTCTTGGCGGAGAATTATTGTCCATGTGATTTAGCTTTTTGGACTACATTCACATCTTGGTACAGCTCATAGAGTTCGCGGTTGTATCAACTCTTCCATTCGGGGTCCTCGCACACAGGACCAAATATCCGGCGGAGTACTTTTTTCAAAAGAACCCAATATTAGCTCCACTTTCCTAGTCCAGCGAGTTTTGAACCCATTCGTTTGGCGAAACCGAAGTAGCAGCTATTTCCTAAGGTAATTCTTCGACGGTTCTCCACTAATGTGCCATTTGTGGAGTTGTTGTTTTCTCCAAGGTAAGTGAACGTTTTGTCCTAGGCGGTGGAAAGATGTTTGTTTGTTTGTTGACAGCATGTATTTAGTCTTGTCCTCATTTACTTCAAGACCGACCAATTTCACCTGTTCTTCAATCGCCGTAAAGGCCTCTAACACGGCACGCTGGGAACGGCCGATGATGCCGATATCGTCCACATACCCCAGTAGTTGGACGGATCTACTGAAAATAGTGCCTCCGTGTTGACACCTGCCCTGCGCACCATTTTCTCCAGAACAAGATTGAAGGAGTCACATGAAAGCGCATTTCCATGTTGAAATTCGGAGCATGTTTGAAAAATTCGGAAGAGCTGCTTCCAAACTACACATTACATGGCGTGTTTTCAAGTGTCACGTGACATAAGTGGGACAGTTTTGCCAAGATCCCATATTCGGCCATCGCCATGTACAGCTCCTGACGATGAATGCTATCATATGCCGTTTTAAAGTTAATGAAAAGATGGTGAGTCTCGACTTGAAATTCGTTGGTCTTTTAAAGGATTAGCTTCAGTGTGAAAATTTCGTCTATTGTCGATCTGCCGGGCCGGAATTCGGCTTGAGACGTTAACAGAGTACTTTGGATAGGATGTAACTCACGTATGGATGTAATAAATAAATAAATAAAAACTCTTGGATCACTCATAATGAGGACCAGTAAAATTGGAGTGTTATGATCCATTTTATCCTGATCCTTACCCCACCTTTAATTGTGAATCCGTTCGCGTACTTATTTCCAAACGTAAATTTATATAAAGTTTCATGTAAAACTGCACAAAACCGTTTGCGTACTGAGGAAAATGTGAAAATGGTAAAAAGATGAACACAAATAAACATTTTCTTTAAACAGAATTTAGGATTGTAAGAAAATGAAGACTGATTGCTTATTTTTTAGGCAAAACATTAATCAGAATAAAACATTTATCTACGGGCCCACTCCTCCGCCGAACTTTTTTCCGACCCTACGGACTGTAATGATCTGGATCTGGATCAATTTAATACGTAAAACAAAAACAACACAGGATCTTGCTATTTATCGGGATCATTAATCGTGATCCAAAATGTAATTACAAAACTCACTACCTGTTTTTTCATGGCGTTGCTTATTTAAATTATAGGAACACAATAATATTGCCAGACCAAAATATGAAACACTATTAATAACACAAAAAATCAATTAGCATATTTTCATATTCGAATAATTTACCACTGCGACTTTTGAGACGTTTTGCTTCGTAATATAATACACAAAAATTAATGGAAATATTAGCAGTACAATACTGTTAATATGTTGCATATTTGAACATAACATTTGAACATAGTTTCTGAAAAAAAAATATTGAGTGCAAAATGTATGTTGATTTGTATTCAAATGGCAACACCCCCGACACAACAAGCGATCATATTGTGACGTCACATTGTACCCTATATTTGCAATATGGCTGAGTGCCAATCGAAACTTGAAATACCTGGTATCATCTGTTATGTGTTAAAAACAACTGTTGCCACAACTTGCCACTGATGATCCAGATCGTTTTATTATCAGATCGGATCCGTATCAAGATCATTGGGATAATAAAACGCGGCTTATATAAAAGAAAGTGTCCAAAGCGATGTAACCCCATAACTCGAGATTGGCCCAACCGATTTTGATGATTTATACTTTGTTGGAAAGGTATTTTCTCAGCACGGGTTTTAGAATAAAAAAAATCTAAATTTCAAAATGGCTTATTTTGACCACCCAGCGTGTTACGACAGGTTTTTTTTCGATTTTTTTAAATTTTTTTTTTTTTCATTTTGTATTTATTTATTTTGGCAACAACCAAATAAAGAATCACATTTGAATGTAACATATCGTATCACAATTGAACTGTCAGATAGACACGCAACGTAACGCCATCTATTATCGATCAATGGAGAAGCCAATTTTGTTTCATGTTTGGTGGCGCTGTCGGATTCGGGTTTCTTCATTGCGATTTTGTGAATTAAAATTGATATGAGAATATATCTATATCTATTTATATATATATGTATATAAAAATCAATCCATATTTGCGTTTGTTGCCGGTGTTTGGCCAAACGCGTTAACCGATTCCAATGAAATTTTTTTCAAAGAAAGGTGACGTCTATACGAAGGATGTTATGTATGTGCGATGTCTGTATCTGCATCGGTGTGTAAATTATGTGTTTCTTAAAAAAGAAAAAAAATTGACAATGTATTTATACACTGTGTGTTTCATTAGTAGGTATCATGTGCTTTGAAAAAAAAAACAAATTTAAGTGAAATAATAAAAAGTTTTTTTGTGTAATATTTTCTATATATAAAAATCAATCCATATTTGTGTTTGTTGCCGGTGTTTGGCCAAACGCGTTAACCGATTCCAATGAAATTTTTTTCCATGAAAGGCGACGTCTGCACGAAGGTTGTTATGTTTGGCTATATCTGCATCGGTGAAGTTGCTTTTCCAACATTGATAACAATCGGTGTGGAAGTGAATGTAAAGTGATTCAATCGAAGTTTTTTATTTTCGCTTTGTTGTTTGATTCGCAGAAGTAAGGTGACATAGGCGCCTGCCAGACAACAAGCACCTACCCTAAACGGAACAACGAAGTTATGTGAGCGGCCTAAGCCATGCGGAGAAAAACGTGCAGTCCCTTTCACCGGTTGAGCTCAAATCAGGCAATCTTCGGTATTGGCCTGAGAGTGTTTCTGTGAACTTTGGTCAAAATCGGTCTTCTTTTTTTAGGCGCAGCAACATACGCCGGATACCCGCTATAGACAATTATAAGGAAGTCTACTCGAACATATTGGCCAATAGAATTCTCGGGCACGGGCAAAGCCGGGCAGGTGCAGCTAGTGTATTTATATAATATTAAGCAACCTAGATTCTTCACCATTTCTTGTGCGAAGTGGAAGGGACCTACAATTTTAAGCCGAATCCGAACGGCAAATTCGAATATCTTCTCATGACAATTGATACTCTTGGATGTTTGTCAGACGTTCGTTACTTTTCTTTTGTAAACAAACGGCTGCTAGTGCGGCTGTTTGCCTCAAAGCAACTTTTCAGTGGACCGAGACGCAAATCAGCCACTCCTCTATTCTAAAACAAAAAGTTCCAAGTCACCATCCTCCCCAGATCATCTTGGAAGGAAGGCCCCTTGTCGAAGATAAATCGATCCACTTTTTCACCGATGGATCCAAAACCGACGATGGGGTTGGTGGAGGTGTGTTCTCTGACAGTATGGCCCTCAGCATCTCTTTTCCTCTCCCTAATCACTGCAGTGCGTTTCAGGCGGAAATTATGGCGAATTAAGAAGTCCTATCGTGGCTGAAGAGAAACGTGGTATCCGCTAAGGACATCCGAATCGTCACAGACAGTCAAGCCGCGATAGAATCCATGGATTCTGTCTCTACAAACTATATTGTAGTCCCAGACTGCCGATCATCTCTCGCTTTCTTCTATAATCTAATAATGATCTTATAAACATTGACATGAAGTCTTTCAAGCTATATTAAAAGCTCCAACTGGTTCAACGAGTAGGAAGAAGATAGATCCACATGGTATCACAATGGACCTTTTATTGGTCTAAGTGTGTCGGCTTTGGCCGACTGCCACTTCAACCAAACCTAATTCCTTCTGCCTTTTACTAGAACAAAACTGATTAATCTTGATCCCATCAACATAAAAGGAACCACCATGAGTTACTCCAATGAAGCCAAATATCTGGGAATGTGCCACTAGAGCCATGTGGGCCTGTATACGCCTGTATGGCAGAGCTTGGGGTCTTAACCCCAAAACGAAACACTGGTTGTATACTATGATGGTTGGATTATTTACGTGCGCCGCCAACATATAGTGGCCGAAAGCACTTGAACGAACAACCGCAAACAAGCTCCAGAAGCTTCAACGTATTGCCTGTTTCGGTATAACAGGTGCTGTAGGTGCGCACAGTACTTGAAGCTATTATTGTGCTCTCCCCTTTACAAAGCTTTATTAGGAAGACGGCTGCTAGATGCGCTATAAAGCGGCAGCTTGAATACAAGTAAAAATCAAATGACATCGTATGTCACCTGAAAATACTTACTTCAATACCACACTTTGAAACAGTTTTTGCAAATTATTTTAGGTAAAAAAATTGGCCATTGCGGCCAATGAACCAAAGTCTGGGGACAGAATGAAGGTTCTTTATGGCGGACGAGCAGTCTCTTTAAATTCCATCGCAGCCCTTGATTGCAATTCATCTCTTAGGGAGATGGCGGAGCAGTTTAACATTCACCTCTGTTGGGTGCCGGGGCATAGAGACATTCCAGGAAACTGCAGGACACACGAACTCGCAGAAAAGGGAACCAAACTACTTCCTTTACCTGAAAAGGGCTCTCTGGGTATACCGATCGGTACTTGCAAACTCTTATTCAAGCAAGTAGTAATACATGTCTAGCGACCAAGCATATCTGGCCAAAGCTGGACCTGCGACGCTCTAAGAGTCTAATCTCACTAAACCGACTGCATATTAGCTCCACTATAGGTACCATTACAGGGCACTCTCTGATAGGCAGGCACGCATCGATGCTTGGCGTTTATTCAAACGACTTCTGTAGAAGCTGCATGGACGAGGAGGATTAGACTATGTGAAGGGAGCGACCACTTTTCAAACAAAGTATGAAGCAATTAAAACATCGCATTACATGTGGTGTAAAGTGATCGCACTAGCGACCACTTATCCAACAATGTATTAAACAATTAAAAATTATTTAATTGCTCGCTTCGTAACTCGAACCCTAAAGAATACACCACAATGTATCTCATGCCGATTACGAGTCCAACGACCAAACATACAAATGTATGTACTCAAGTAATCAAATACTTTGAATGAAACTTCTTGCTTATGCTGAACAATAGCATACGACAAAGTACACAGCCGCATGGGCAGTTCAGAATTCAAACAATGTAATCGAATACTGTGTGGAATGACAGCGGTCATCCACACGCGGGATATGCCGAATGGGCAATATTCGATTAATGGATTTTGGGGTTTGAGATACCAAGTGAGTACTTTTCGCTGAGACAGCTTGTTTAAAATTAGTATATAAGCCCGATGAATTTTAAATAAAGACGCTTATACTTTTCTGGAGTCGAGCGAACTACTCGTGTTTTACTTAGCAAATCGCTGGAATACAGTAGGGAGTTCTGTCTCCGAAACTGACGCCTAAAAGAAGCAGTCCACTGCTTCGAAGGTACCTATTAAAAGACCACCTCGACAGCCAAAACATTTTAACCAATCTGGTTTTGAGAAGATCACTCTTGTGAAACATGTGTAAATTATGTGTTAAGTGATTGGAAAGTAAATGTTGATCAAAAAAACGTAGTTGTCGCAGTGTTTCTTGACCTCAAGCGAGCATTTGAAACGGTAGATCGGTACATCCTAATTGATAAACTATCAAAAATGGGCGTTAAGTCAAATGAATTAAATTGGTTTAGATCATTCATTACTGGGCGAACCCAACGTACCAAAGTGAATGAAAATGTGTCGGCCGCGGTTAGGGTCGATATTGGACTACCGCAAGGAACTATACTCGGTGTGTACCTGTTTTTGTTATATATAAATGACATGGTCAAAGTGGTAACGTTTTCAAAACTTGTATTGTTTGCTGACGATGGACTTTTGTATGTATGTGGAAGTGACTTTCTTATCTGTATGAATAATATAAACAGTGATTTAAGAGCTATAAGTGCATGGTTAAAAATGAATAAACTCATTCTAAATACTGATAAAACTAAGTGCCTAATTATTAACAGTAACTCGATCGATACACCCCCCAACATCGTAGTTGACAATGTCCAAATCGAACTTGTTGAGAAAGTAAAATATCTTGGCATCATGATTGATAAAAAACTATTGTTCAATGATCACATTGAGTATACATGTAAAAAAATATCAAAAAAGATTGGGGTCTTAAGAAGAATAAGACAAAATATTTCGTTTAACAGTGCAGTGAAGGTGTATAACGTTATTATTAAACCACATTTTGAATATTGTGGTAGGTTGTTATTTACATGTCCTCAGTTTCAAAAAAATAGACTCCAAGTCCTCCAAAATAAAGCTATGCGGATAGTGTTAAAATGTGACAGGTATACCCCAGTAACTTTAATGTTGAATTCGCTAAACTGGCTAAGTGTAAACCAACGACTATTCATGAATGCTATGCTATTCGTTCACAAATTAAAAAACGGATTGTGCCCGAATTATCTTTTGGAAGGTGTTACAACAAACAATCATCATTCACCGTATAGCCTAAGATCCGCAGGCGATCTACGAATCCAAAGAGCGAGGACCTCAAGAGGCCAGCGGACAATGTACTACATGGGGTTCCAAACCTTTAACAATTTGCCACCTTATTTAAAAAACGAATCAGATTTCAACGTATTTAAATGAAACATTATTGACTTCATTAAATATACTATAAATTAAAAATACAATTTGAAAGTTAAAGATACAAAACTGTATTTCAAAAATTAAATCTTAAACCTTATATATTTATTGTCATTCCTTACAAAAGCATATTAATTTATTGTAAATAATGTTTAAACTAAATGGCTTCTCGAAAGCTAAATAAAATGCATCTATCTATCTATATCTACCTATTCGTTAATACAGCAACTCGCTGGACGAAGTCAGAGAGAGTTCGCAGCTACCCCTTGGTCCAAACATTGCAACTACACTTCACCTTTTTTATACATGTCCTGCTCTATCCCATAAAAGAAATCTCCATCTAGGAGATTTCTAGCTTAATAATCTAAATGACTTGGCTAACGCTGCCGTTAGAAGTCTGTCGCGCTTCATAAGAAGCTCCAAATGGTTTAACGAGTAGTGAAAGAAACCCCTAGATCCGAGTGGTATCACAATGGACCTAACATTGGTCTAAGTGTGTTGGCCTTAGGCTGACAACCACCCCAACCTTACCTAACCATGGCGGACGAGGAAACCTCTGAGCAAAGTCTCTGTGAATATCCAGCTCTCCATTGGTTGAGACGACGCATCTTTCACAGGGAGATACATTCACAGGCGGAGCCACAAAACTCTCCCACCAAAGACGTATTGGGGTTCACTATAGTGTTGGGTAGGACACGTTTTTTTTATGAGTTTGTATGAGGTGCTCATTTTGGAATATAAAGTGGTACAATGTCCCACCTCAAATGAGGCACAATACCTTATTTTTCTATCGCACTACAAAAGTACAAATGAGGCACAGTAAATCATCCTGCTATCGCACTACGAATGAGGCAATGAGGTATTCCTTACTTTAACCTCATAAGTCCCATGTCCCAAACAAATGAAGCAATGAGTAAGAGCTATGACCTATGAGGTATTCACTATCCATTACTTTTACCTCACAGTCACAGTCGCAATTCCCTTAACTCAATTGAAGTGTTACCTATATTCAGGGCTATCGGCAATTCCGAGGGAAAAAAATCCCCCCGAACATTT
This sequence comes from Portevinia maculata, assembly GCA_949715645.1. Taxonomy (NCBI): domain Eukaryota; kingdom Metazoa; phylum Arthropoda; class Insecta; order Diptera; family Syrphidae; genus Portevinia; species Portevinia maculata. Next base: position 19,012,080 of record OX454526.1, on the reverse strand, counting down.
TTTGTTCCTTGGAAATTATTCCTAGTATCGTGAATCTCCATCGGAATTTATTTCCCCCGGAATTTTCGAAGTTATGTTCGAAGGCATTGACAGTGTTGTCAATCGCAATTAATTCAATTATTATAATTTAAGCTCATATTTGTGGAGATTTTGGTAATGTATTTTTTTTAACAGAAAATTGTGTTAATGTTATTAATTATTTTATTATACTAGCGTTCCATTTAGTGAAGTGACATAAACAAATTCAAAAATATGCACAGCCTAGCATTTTGTTAGCCGAAGAACAAGGCAGGCAATAAAAAAAAGAACAACGAATTATCCGAAGGAATTTAAGAGAACTCCAATCCCTTAGAGTTTTAATGGTTTTTATGTTATACCACACAATTTTTCCTGGTTTTAATTTTAGTTTTCCGTCAATTTCCTTTTTTTTATTTTGTTTTGAATGAATAACCCTTACATTCGTTACCACGTGAAGTGAACGGCTGGAGTTACAGCGCTGTTTCACGGTTAGCCACAACCGATCATCAGACTCCTTCTGTGGTGCTGGTCTGTCTTTTTCCTTCATTTTATCCCGAAAATCCGTTTCTTCCACTGGGATTCGAACCTAGACCAGCGTCTTCTCAGGCAAGCACTCATGCAGTGTGCCATTTGAAGCCATGAGTTCATCCAGTTTTTATTTTTATTTTTTTGGACAGACTTGCTCCTGTAAGTATATTATGTTATTCATTCTGGTTTTTTTCTTTCTATGTTTTCTCTAATTTTATTCCATTTCGACAAGCATAGTTGGACTGAAATGGGTGATAGAGAGGGTGAAAGACTTTTTGACATTGTTTTTCTCGAGAATTTTACGATTTAATGGTTTTTTATGTAGTTACCCCAGACACATCGTCTTTGCTCCTATTCGTAGTGAAGCCATTGGCAATGTCGTGGCTTCTATCACATAAATATACCATCATCTCCAATTGTCTTTGATTAGTTGAGTTAGACCTATATGTTTATTTTTATATAAAATTATCGAAATAAAACTTGAACAAAAAATACTTGCATAAAGACAAAATTCTTCTTCTTTTCTAAAGCTAAAGTTTCTTTTTATTTGAGCCACAAGAAACCAGAGCAACTCTTATTTCACTTTTTTTGATTTAAAATACAAACTTAAAAGCAACCGACTACTTATCTACATACAAATTGCTTAGATTTTTAAATTTCCACCAAGGAAATATTCCGGAGGGAATTTTTGTCTACGATATCAATTTTTTCCCTTTTTTCGAAATTCATGCCGATACCTATTTTTGAATAATGGGAAATATTCCAGAAGGAATTTTGTTCACGATAGCCCTGATTGTATATCCTTCCTCAAAATTCAAACGAAATGAGAAGAGAAAGAGACGCCTTTTGGATCTCTGTGTATACTAGTGTTGGGTAGGACACTTTTTTTTTATGACTTTGTATGAGGTGCTCATTTTGGAATATGAAGTGGTACAATGTCCCACCTCAAATAAGGCACAATACCTCATTTTTCTATCGCACTACAAAAGTACAAATGAGACACAGTACCTCATCCTGCTATCGCACTACAAATGAGGCAATGAGGTATTCCTTACTTTAACCTCATAAGTCCCATGTCCCAAACAAATGAGGTAATGAGTAAGAGCTATGAGGTATTCACTATCCTTTACTTTTACCTCACAGTCACAGTCGCAATACCCCAACTCAATTGAAGTGTTACCTATATTGTATATCCTTCCTCAAAACTCAAATGAAATGAGAACAGAAAGAGACGCTTTTTGGATCTCTGTGTGTACTCCCTTTAAATGAGTTTAACGGTAGGAAATAATGTGGATGTGTGAAGTTGTGATTAATTTTTCAGTGTGCTTGTATTATTGACATGACCTTTCATTTTGTGCTCCTCGATCGATGGGAGTATGTAACACATTTGAGAGGTGGTACAAAATCTATTTTTGAGGTGTTGGGACATTTAGATCTGTTGTATGGGACATTTGTACCAACTCATGTATGAGTGAAAAAAATTAAAAATGAGTTACCCAGCACTACTTCACTACGGAGATCACTCGTCTTTTAGGATAAGGCACCCCCCTTTGATACAAAAGATATTTTAGGTCGCAGTGTCAGCAAACAAGACAAGGGTTTTAATTAAAAAAATAAAATATTATATATCATATATACTTTTTAGTTTTAAATAAAAACACTTTGTTTTTGGAACATCCGATCATGTTTTTGTTTTATATATTATGTTTTGTTTTTATTTAATTTTATTCTTTCATTCTTAGGAAACATAGCATTGTTTCTTTGGAGTTTTGGATTTGTTGAATTTATCATTATTTCATCAATTATAATAGTAATAATAGTATTTTACAAATTTCTTTGATTTTATTTTTATTTTAAATATAATTTATAATATTATACTTTAGTACAATAGGTTTAGGTTTTATTTTTTTCATTTTAACAATGCTTTCGCTTTTCATTTGTCTTAATTGATTGAATACAAGAGTACAAATTTAAATGTTTCTCAATTTTACTACTGGGATTTTGTTTAATAAATTATTTAGTTTTGTATTGTTTATTTGTCTAATTTTACTTTAAGAGTGTGTCTGTATATATATATTTTTGTGTGTTGTATTGTTCTAAGTCGACACAGCGGTTAACTGTGGATAAATCTTGCTTGTATTACACTTTTTGTCATCGTTTGTTGCTAAATTCTAACTAGTTTTCTTAAATCATTACTATTATATTCGTTTTGTTAAATTTATTTTGTTTAACTGCTGTGTGTTTTTTTGTTTCTTTTGTTTATTGCTTGAGGAAAAAAAAATAAAAAAAAAACTAAGTTGTCTATTTCAGATAAATCTATAAATTATTGACAAAAATAATTATAATCATTTTTTTAGATATACACAAAAGAAAATATTTACATGTTGTCATACAAGTACATATTTACTTCTCCTTTAGCTCAACTAATACTAGATGTCATTTTATGAACAAAAAAAAACTTGAATAGATCAAATTTTCCCCTTTTCCTTGGCTTAAAATTAATGTAATTTTAAATATGAATGCTTCTTCTCAGCTTACACCCTAAGATAAACATAACATGTACATAATGTATATAAATATGATTACATTCCCTTTTTTTCTCGGCTGCCTCAAAATAAATGTAATGTTTGTTGAAGAACACAATTACAACAAAAAAAGAAGGAAGTTCCTATGAAATAAAAATGGAGAAAACAAATACTATCGGGGAAGGGAGGAGAAATCAAATTGAGGAACATAAACGGCAATGTAGACTTTTCTTCGCTTTTAGAAAAAGTTATAAACACAATCAAAAAGTTGAAAGACAAACAATTCTCTTTTAGGTTTTTGTGTATATGTATTATTATCCTTAAAGTATAAAATAAACAAAAATTCGTTTAAGTGTCACAGCACCAAATTTTCAATTTGTTAATCTGAAAAGATAAAAATAACAATAGTATAATTCATTAACTGGATATGAGTACGGTTAATTTTTTTTTGATAGTATTTTATGTTTGATAGAAATAATGCTAAGACCGGTGCAGTGCGGCACACGTTTACGCATTAGCGCCACACTTGTGGTGTATATACTTGGGAAAGATTTTCAAGATGTTAAATGTAAAGCAAGGCTTACCTGAAGTTAAAATTGCCTAGAAGCGATTTCTCCCCTAAGCCGTTTTTAACGACAAACGCTGTTTTTTTGGGAGGGCTCCAGTGACATTCTTAGCCCGTCACTGAAGGTTTGATTCACATTTGTCATATTTCAATATGATAGTCGTCGAATTTCAGTGCATGCCAAATTGATTCAGGGTAAGCCCACTCGAAATTTGTGGGTCTCAATGATAATGACGACAAGACCAAGTACATGCTATCAACAAACAAACAAACATCTGTCCACCGCCTAGGACAAAACGTCACTGTTATTGACAGCAATAACTACGAGGTAGTTAAAGAGTTCATATACCTTGGAGTAAACATCAACTTCAGACTTCACATTGGTGCTATAATTGGTGTGATCACCGGACACTGTCTCATAGGCAGACATGCAACAAGGCTTGGCGTCTACACAAATGACTTCTGCAGGAGCTGTATGGACGAGAAGGATGAGGAGACAATTCTGCACCTTCTCTGCACATGCCCTCCTCTCTCTCCAAGACGTAAACTCCATTTAGGATCCTTCTTTTACAATGATCTTAACGATCTCATTAACACCGACATCAAAAGTCTGTCAAGCTTCATCAAAAGCTCCAACTGGTTCAACGAGTAGGAGGATGATGCATCCGTGTGGTATCACAATGGACCTGTCATTGGTCTAAGTGTGTCGGCCTCTGCCGCGACTGCCACTACAACCTAACCTAACCTAAACATCAACTTCATGAATGACACCTTAGTGGAGATCCGACACAGAATTACCTTAGGAAACCTCTGCTTCTTTGGTTTGGCAAAGCAAATGGGTGCGACAGTCCTCACGCGAAAGACAAAAAGCATGCTCTTCCTGCAAGTCCTGCTTTATGTTGTCGAGTGCTGGAGGATAAGTAGAAAAGGAGTTAATATTCGGTTCTTTTGAAAGAAAAATACTCCGTCGGATATTTGGTCCTGTGTGCGGGGAGGGCGAATGGAGGAAAATTTACACCCGCGAACTCTATGAGCTGTATAGTGATGTGGATGAAGTCCAAAAAACTAAATCAAGTTGACTGCATTGGCTGGCCACATTGAGCGAATGGACAATAATGCTCCAGACAAGAGGATCTTCGACTCCCAGCCCCCAGGCTCGAGAAGGCCAGCAAGACCGAACCTCCGTTTTAAAGGCCAAGCCATCGCCGATTACAGAGCAATTGGTCTGTACAAATGGAAGCAGCAAGTCCGGGATCGCAGACCATGAAAGGCTGCTGTGTCTCGGGCAGAGACTCATCACGGATCAGAAGCCCATTAACAAAAAATGAACCCACTCGATGGAACCACCTAGGGTTTTTATAAAGCAGAGGCGGCTCGTCCTAATAGTTATGTCTATCGGCCGCTATAAAACTCTTGAAGTGGAGTCTTTTTATGCAATCAAGCCGGACAGAAGCGCTGACAAATAGCAATAGTTCCTTACTCTTTATCTCAATAGCTACGGCACAAGTCGTTTAATATAACATCTAGCTTTCTTGCATGAATGTCAGTTAGGCATTACCTAACACAATTCTTATGTGTGCGATCTCTTTCATAAAAAGATCTCAAGTTCTAACCTGCGTATACGAAATTTCATAATTTGTATCGAGAGATTCTAAGGGTGTGTCTCATAATGTCAAAAAAAAATGCTGAGTATTTACCCACCCCTTAATTACTCTCCAGTTAAATTCCTTCATTAGCGAATAGTGCGTTTCACATCCATCCTTCTCATAAGATAATGGCTTAGGCTATTCCAGTTATTCCAGTTTTCCAATAGTAATGAAAGGAAATTTAAATCAACTGTTTGCTTATTCCTTTTGTTAAAAATGTTTGAAGAATTTTTGAAAGAAGATTTCATTAACAATGTCACAAATAAGAGAGAGAAGTGTGAGTTTTTCTAGGGCGAGACCTTACACAGGTGGGATGTAAGTATTTATTTATTAATCATTTAATGTCTCTCAAACTGGCGATGGTGAGGTGTGGAATATTGTCATTTGTCAGTGCATATGCTCCCTAAGTTGTATGCGAGCAGAGAGAAAAAGATGCATTCTGGCTAGATTTTCACAACCCCATTAAGAACATCCCAAAAAAAGAACTTTTTTTTGTTGGCGGGGATTTGAACGACCATGGCGGGAAGTCAAACGAAGACAATGAATGCTTTCATTGTTACTATCTGCAATGCAAAATTATGTCCATCACATCAACAAGGAAGTTGAGGATGCAACTTGCAGAGCACCAAGATATGTGGAATTTCCTACAAACATAGAGCCAAATCACTGCTAGGTGCTTCAAAAAGATACTCATGCTGATTTTGACATTCGAATTCGATCGAAAGTTTGTCGAATTAGAAGATTTTGTATTTTGATATTCGATCGAATAGAAAATTTATTTAAGGAAAACCGGTATAATTCGAACGAAAATAGACATTCGAACGACTTGACTATTCATTCGAATCTCAAAATAAGCATGACTATCAATACGGCAGAGAAACACGGTGGTGGACAGATGAAGCTAAAGCAGTGGCAAGTGACAAGAAAGCGGCATTCAAAGCCTGGTCACAGTGCTCCACTAATAATGGAGACTCACCTTGAATTGGAATACAGACTTTCTAAGAGGCTCGCGAAGAGAAGTATCGCTCAAGTACAAGCAAAGTGGACGTATCGCGAGTTAGAAGAAATTTCTTCTTCTTTTGCTGATAGAAACCAGGATATCCACGAACTCCGACAAACTAACTTGAAAAGGAGCACAACCATTTTTAAAATAGCCGCTCAGAGAAGGAGAAGTGCCTAGGAAATCTGTTCGCTAAAATTCATCAACAATTCTTAAAGCTGCTTTTTGTGGATGACGAACAAGTGCTACACAGGTGGCAACAGTATTGTGAAAGACTTCTAAATGAATAATTTCTTCGGATATATTTTCCGAGATCCTAACAATGAAGATGTTCACAACATTTCTTTCGAAGAAGTTAGGAAGGCGGTCAAAGACTCCAAAAAACGTAAAGCAGTTGGGCCGTCGAGATATAATCTGAGTTCTGGAAAAAGATGGGAGAATGGGTCCAAATGGCTCATGAACATTATCTCTAAACTAATGACGATCCAGTGGAGGGAAAGTTTTCTTCTTCGTTTGTACAAAGGAAAATGCGATACGCGAGATTGTGATTATTATCTTTCAATCAAGCTGATGTTACGCACATTGAAGATCGTTGTGCGGTTATTAGACAGCCGAATGCGGAAAATAATACGGCCATCTGAAGACCAGTGTGGGTTTGTCGCAGGTAAAACAAACACAAATGCATCCAAAGTAAAAGGATCATGATGGAAAAACATCGTGATTCCTTAAAGGATTTGCATATGGTGTAGGTTGATTTTGAAAAGGCCTTTGATAGACAACCAAGGGATCTGTTATTGGTTATATTGCTAAGACAACGAGGAGTTCCAAACACCTACGTACAGATGATCGTAGGCAAGTTTGAGGGAGTAAAGGCAAGAGTAAGATACCACAATGGCGTCAACGAAGAGTTCGCAATTAAAGTAGGTGTACATCCGGGAAGTGTCTTAAGTTCCTTGATGCATTACAGTCCTCGATTATCTGCTTGAAGGAAAAGTGACGGACTCCAAAGTGCATCAGTTATTCTTTGCTAACGATGGAGCCATCATTATACCCTATTCAAAGGGTATATTAATTTTGACGCATAGTTTGTAACATACCTTAATATTGCCCGTAGACCCCTAAAAGTTACTATATTTATGATCAGCATCGATAGTAATGTCGATCTAGCCATGTCCGTCCGTCGGCAAAAATTAGGCCTTTAAACTGGACCTAGAGAGCTGAAATTTTAACCATATACTCTCTAGGGTCCCGAAATAATCAAGTTTACGAATTTTTGAAATCCGCCCAAATTCGATTTTTTCCAAAATTTTGTTTTTTTGAGTTTGTGACACGTCCACAAAATCGAATTTTGAGCTAGAAAGCTGACATTTTTTTATATATCTATGACTCCTAAAACTGCTCGGGATATAAAATTTTCAAAATCCGCCCTCTGACACGCCCACAAATAAATAAAACAATTTTTTTGAAAATCCAAAGTTTGAGCTAGGGAGGTGAAATTTATAATATATACTCTCTATGGGCCCTTTATGCTCATGTGTAAATATTTTCAAAATCCGCCCACAATTATTTTTTTTTTTTTTGAAAATTCAAAGTTTGAGCTAGGGAGCTGAAATTTATAATATATACTCTCTAGGGGCCCTTTATGCTCATGTGTTAATTTTTTTTAAATCCGCTTACTGACACGCCCACAATTAAATAAAACAATTTTATTGAAACACCCAAGTTTGAGCTAGGGAGCGTTTTTTTTGATAAAATCCTTTAAATGTTATATAACAAAATATGTAGAGCGTTCTTAACAATTCAACCATACTTAGACTTTTGTCACGCCCACTTATGAGGGATAGGAATAAGAATAGGGTATCCAACAGTTCGCCCAAGCGGACTGTAGCCCGTCCCTATGTTTTTTTTTATAATTTGCGTGCGCTAAAGGAATTTCTTTTAGTGACACAGTACCCTTAATAATGGTAAAACCACATCACAGGCATTTGTTTGTTGCTGCAAGTAGCTCCCACAAAATGATTCATTGCCTATTTTTGGGTGCTACTTACTGAAAGAATAGAAGGATAGGAAAGAAGTTTGGTCCGAGGATCAAACGTCCCTGCAACGAGTACTTGATCTATGGGTGGAAGTTTTTGAGGGGAATGAGTATCGTATTAGTCCGAAAAAAAAGAATACTTGTGCCCGTTCTCTGATCAACTCCGCGTTATTCCAGGTATTAATATGAATTGAAGAGTGATTCCCAAGTGCGAAAAGTTCAATTTTCTGGAATCTAAGATCAATAGCGAAGCGAGGTGTGATGACGACATTAAACATCGCGCAAGAGTAGGGTGGATGAAGTGGCGGGAAAACTCATCCATCTTCTGTGACCAAAGACAGCCTCCGACAACTGATGATGAATATGGAGTTATCCTCTCGTAACGCTTTGAAAGATAAGGCACACCGAAGTCAAACGCGGTGTACTAATCGCGTGCTTCATAACAATCTTGGATAGACAAATTATTTTAACGACCGGAATAGTGTGAACACAATATCTACGATTTTTAAAGCTAGAGGCAAACTTCTGCAGTTAAAATACATGCCTTAAAGAGCCAATCAAAATGAAGAATGTACACTGGAAAATGTGCTATCGACAGAGGAAGTAATCGCGATATTAAATGGGTTAGTTAACTTAAGTGTGATCCAAAATATCAACAGCAAATCAAAGATGAAGCGTAATAAACACACAAACTTGTTGAATTATTGTATATTAATTTTAAATAAATATGTTATTATATTGTTAATTGTCTCGTTCCTGGCTGACGGCAAAAATGTCAATGCCACTTATATTTTGTGAATATTTATAACTGAAAAATAACGAAGAAAAAAAAATAAAATATTCTGATTGAATTGAAAGCAAAACCTCAATATTTTTCTATGATTACCAAATAATTTGGCTCAAGCCTCCGAATTTACAAATTAAAATTTACATTTACATTATAAATACTGCACAAGAGTTTAGGGGAAGAACACATTTAAATACCAACCTGCTACCATAAACGATGTAAATGTAAATTCCGCGAAAGTACCGAACGTACATCATTTGTAAATCTTAAAGCGTCCAAAAGTGGCAACAATGATAACAACGCAACATCCATCGGATCTGAGAACCAGCTTTTGATTGGTATTGCATTATTTGGAAAACAACGATATGCTCCTGGTGAATTATCTATGATAAATATCTGTAAGATATATATATATATGCATATATAGTTAAACAATTTTCAACTGTAAAGCTTATACACGAACTTACATTATTTAAGTCATTACAAATGGCTGACAAATCTTTGGTATATGAACCAAAATCGGGTGTACAGTGCTGACGATAGTATCTCCGGCAGAGTATGTTCCGACCATTGTCCAATTTATCGGCAACAGCTGCACCATAAATCTCCATACTAGCTGTGAATATCACCAAATCGTACCAATGCGATACCTTTAACGAACAAAATATCTTATTTATTTTAGTTTTTGCAAAGAAAAAAAAAACAACTTACCACATCCAGGAAAAAATCCACATGTGGCCTTTTGTGTACAAAGAACCGCACAGGATGCCTATCAATGGTCACTTTTACAGTGAAATCATGTGGAGTACCCGGCTTGACTGTATTCCTTGGCATTGCATTATGATGCGAATGTATTAGCGTTTCATCCAAATCGAGAACCAATGTTTTTCTTTGTACAATGCTGAGACGGTGTCGAGACACCGGCGATAGTGGGAACAGCTCATATTTGACTGGTTGGTACTGTACAAACTAAATAGGCTCATATCAAATTTTTTTTTTCAAAAAATTATATTAATAAAACAAAAAGTAATCGAATAAAAACATACAAAAATTCACCATCACAAAGTGACCGTATCAATTATTTGGTGCGATCAACATGAAGTCGCGATTATAGCTGCGTTTCTTTGAGAAATGTATCCACGGTTGCTCATAAGAACGATTACAAGAATTGTGGCCAGCAGACATACATTTTCGTTTGCCACACAAATTATTGTATGTACTTGTTGCATGTATCCTGAGCAGCCCTGCTGTAGAACGTTATCGACAGCTATCCCCAGTATTGCTGGCGATACAATGTTGTTGTTTTTAATGTGTTAATATACAAGCACTCCTGTGGATACTTTTCTCAAAGAAGCTCACCTAATATACCAATAATCATTGGAAAAATATTTAAAAAAAAAATGTACCTGTCCCTTGAATTTTTATAGCCGCCTGAGGTTGCAAATTTCCCATCGCCCTAATTTTCAATTTAGAACCAACTGATCTTTAACAAAGTATTGAAAGCTTAAAATGAAATACTTTTCTTGTCAATTCTGGGCTTAGTGCTTCTGGTCTTTTTAACAAGCCAACAGTTTTAATAAAACGCGCGGCGTGTTCCCAAATTATTGATTTCACAAAAATCGGCCAAGCACTCCCTTCTCTCATGCTATCTGGCAGATAGAAGATCCCTATTTCCCGTATACTGACAGCTGGGGCCTGTACTACAAAACAACAATTTGACAATTCTACAGGCACTTGCAAACAATTCAGATTTTACAAGAAGTGACTATGATTTCTGTACCACAAAGAAAACCCGTTAAAACGTTAAAAATGCAAATTTTCCTTTTTTGTACGATTGGCAGGTCGTGCGTTCGAATCCCGACCAATGCCATGATTTTTATAAATTGAATACACACAAAAAGAACAAATCTCCCTAAAGCAATTTAGGCGCCACCGGTTGAGAAAAAAATTCCATCGCACCAAACTTCTTTCCTATTCTTCTATTCTTTCATACAGTAAGTAGCACCCAGAAATAGGCAATGAATCATTTGCTGGGAGCTACTTACAGCAACAAACAAAATGCCTGCGCTGTGGTTTCCACTATAAGGGTACTGTGTACTACAGAAAAAAAACAAATCCCTTTAGCGCACGCAAATTATAAAAAAAAAAAAAAAAAAAAAAAAAATCAGTTGTACAAGTGTTCTCGTGAATCGTAACGTGTAGTGTTTAGACTAACGCTATTTATCTGGGGTGAAAACTCAGTGTGCACTGAGGGTTATTTTTGTGTCGAAACGAAAACGATTGTTTGCTCTGACAGCAGCTAGAGTGCACTCGCTGTAAAAAAAAGTTACTAATCGAAATCGGCATAATACAATGAGGACACTTATAGACAAATAGACGGAACGGGTAAAACAATAGATTTTGGTGAAAATACATGAGAAAAAAGTTTGCACGAATATATTTAATTTGGCCCAAAGTCTAAATATTGTTGGGAATACAAATTCAAATTATATGACAATGTTATTTTGGCAAAATTGCCGAAAATCAACATCGGGAAGAGTTTTCCTCCAAAGTTGTTAATAGGCTAAACTAGAAAATTCAAAGAGAAGTGGGTGATGGAAATGAAACAGTTGAATGCTTGCGATGATATTTTTCTTGTCATCATCGGAATAACATTTTATAGAATGTTTACCGTGCCGATAGAGAAATGCTTGTTCAATTTGTTACTGGAGCATCTATATTTATAAAAATTCTATTGACTCCCGCAAACTTTTGGCATTAAAAAATTGTTCAATAATGTCGCTTACAATTTCGGGTCAGCTTACGTGGGCTGCAAGTACCAGTTTCAGAACGACAAATTGCGTTTTTACAAACCAACGACATACATGTCATTCAGCCCCAGAGCACTGCTTTTAAAATGTTTTGTCTTAAACGAGACATAATTTAAGTCAAAACTCAAGTCATGACATAAATATGTCTCGTTCAGACCCCAATTTCGGGGGCTTAACATAAGGTCCGTTCGCGAACTAATATACAAACGTAAATGCATATAAACTTTCGTGCAAAACTACACAAACGCGTTCGCGTACTGAGAAAATGGTAAAAAGATGAACGAAAGAAAAATGTACTTTCGTTCATTTTTCTTCTTACAGAATTTCAGCTGGTAAGAAAATGAAAACTGTCAAATGATGAAATCCTATGAGTTTGCCAGCAAAAAAACAGCCGTTGCTTCTTTTCAAGCCAAACTAAGAAGTTTTTACACAAAAGCGTTCGCGTACTTTTCTTAGAAATGAGAGAATTCTCACTCGATTTTGGAGATTTGACACTTTTCATTTTTCTACACATAAAGTACGCGAACGGACCTATAATTCTGCACATTTCAGTTAGACTCTATTTTCTGACATCTCTATGGACATAAACCCTGACTGAAAATTGACATTTGAAGTTTGATAGCAGCTTTTGAAAATCAAATTCATTTGTTTTCGTTGTTCTGTTGAGGACTCCGCGCAATCGGTGTCTTCTTTTATTCTTGATGCTTTCTAATTCAGCCCCATTGTGAGTTTTGCGTGAACAAGATTAAATAAATAAATATTAGGCATTAACGGCCCATAGAGGGCCTAAAACCTAGCTTCTCCAACCACTTTCTTTGCGCAGTAAAAGGGACCTACAATTTTAAGCCGAATCCGAACGGCAAATTTGAGAAGCTTCTCATGACAATTGATACTCTTGGATGTTCGTCAGACGTTCACAAGAGGTGGGGCAGTGGAAAAAAACTCAAGATGTTATTTGGCCCCGGAATTGAACCGGGGACCTTTCGATTAGTAGGCAGACACACTAACCATTGAGCCACTGCGCCCGACACAAGAACAAGAACACCCGAAAAAAATCCCTTTTTTCTTTTCGCCTATTGTGAATTTCGGGCGAAAAAAAATTTCATGTTCGAAAGATTCCCCTTATTGGCGGCTCTCAATTCAGGCGGAATTAAACGTCATTCAGAGCTAAAATGTTCACTTATTTTTTTGGGGAGAACAGGAGAACGTACGTGCGAAAAAGGTGGCTACAAATAAAATAAATGGACAGATATTTGTTTGTTAGTTGATAGCATGTATTTAGTCGCGTCCTTATATACTTTAAGACCAACCAATTTTTCCTGTTATTCAATCGCCGGTCTCGACTTGAAATTTGTTGGTCCTTTTTAATATCCACGATCTGCAAAAACAACGTAAACAAGCTGCGAGTTTCACGATGGGTGGAATCGCTTATTTTTGTTTGGACTGGTAAGCATATCCAGCAAATATTGGAATGCTATTTTATAAACTCTAAAAATATGCACAGTATTTAATAAAAAAAAACACTCAACAATTGGAACTTAACTCAAAGCGACTGATGTCCCTGCGCCGTTAAATGTTTACATTTTTGGCTTTATTTCATTTGGCTTTTTTTTTCGAATAACTAGTTCTTAAGTATTTTATTTTTAAGAACCGCAGTACTACGCAATGCAATTTAATACAAAATATTCTTAACTTCCCTATTTTTTTTTTTGCATTTAATTTATTTGGCACTTTATATTTTAAAGCTGTCAAAACACAAATTAAGTGTGTTCGTCTGTGTTCGAAATGTCACTGTCGATTCGAAGTGAAATATCATTCGGGCGAAACTCACAATAGCTTTTAAAATTCCGGGCGCACAGAATTTCACCAGGCAAAATATTTTCCGGGCGAAACTCACAATAAGGCTGATTGTTTTATTTCACTTTACGCTTTCAGGGCAAGAATAGCTTTGACTAGTTTGCAAAGTGTAAAATGGCGTCCACCATCCGAGATATTTTTTGGGCGAAACTCACAATAAGGCTGATTGGTGCGGTGTGATGAAGACATTAGGTTTTTTTCCAACACGAGGTCAAACTATCAGCTAGCAGTCGGCAGCATGCGCAGTACAGATTCGGCGTTCCAACACACCACCAACGCAAACACAAACTATCAGACAGCTGTTCCAACACGCGCTCAACCAATCATCAAACTGGTTTCTGATCGTCAGAACAGTCTTAGATTTTCTTCTCGGAATAAATATTAGAGACATGGCCACAAGTACAAACAAAAAAAGTGGTCCGTGTTTCTTTTTTAGCTTTAGCTTTGACACCTGTAATATTTACGATTTTTAAAGTTAGAGGCGAACTTCTGCAGTTAAAATACGTGCCGTATAGAACCGACTAATATGTAGAGTGCAGACTGTGCAATCTACGAGCCAAAAAAGTTCGCATCTCTCAGCGAGTACCATCCGGAAGGCATAAGAACCATAAACGAGGCCCTAAATACAGAATGGCAACACAGGTGGAACAATTCATCCAAATAAATATGGACTCATACGCTAATCCACAATATAGACGAATGGATCAGTATAAAACGCGGCGAAGTAAATTTCTTCCTGACACAGTTCTTTTCGGGGTATGGATGTTTTTGTGAGTACCTCTTTAAAACAAGCACGTGGATGACCACTACTGCCCGCACTGCGAAGGCAAAATCCAGGCAAGTGACAGCGAGGGCACTTATTGTATTCATGTTGACGACGAGAGAAGCCTGGGATAGTGAGTGAAGTCATCAAAAGCATGATGAAACAGCTCCGCCGAGAGGAACGAGACGGCGTGGGAATCACGGGAAGCAGCACAGTGAATGCGAGCGGACCTAGTGCCACTAATCAAAACGCATCTCCATTGCCGCGAGCCCAGGCGGGCATACGCACATACATGCGCACGCAGCTTTAAAAAAGATTCCCATAGATTTGCTGCGAAGGCGAAGCAACGCGATTTAATATGCCGACAAATGCCAGTCATACAAACGCCCACATACATAAGGAAGCGACAGAAGCAGACATACAATGACATACACATTTCGTGCATCCTACATATACACCACTAAACACAGACAGAGAGAGGCAGCTACGGCTGAAACCCCTCCGTGATGAAATGCCTAACGGTGGTACCCATGGGGAGTAAGGGCTCGCAGAAGAGGTGGTTTTAGTTTATGTTAAAGTCCCACACTCCGGCTTTTGATGCTTTCCACCTTTCTTACATAAAAAAATGTGTACTGCACTTTATCGGAATGTGTCATCCATTGGGGGGAAAATGTGTTATTGACCGAGAAAATTGTTATATAGTTATCTTAAGTTTGCTTCAAAATATCGAGAGCAAATCATAGATGAAACGTTTTAAATACACATTAATTTTAAATTATTATGTTATCATATTGTTAATTCTCTCGTTCCTGGCTGTCGGCAAAAATGTCAATGCCACTCATTTTAGTGATTCTTTGTAACAAAGAAAAAAAAATATTCTATTCTATTCAAAAACATACATATTTTTGATAGGTACGCGTAGTGCGTACTATGTTGTGAAATAAATAGAAGAATGCCATTACTTTTTCTATCATATCTACTAGCTTTCAACTCAACTCCAAATTCATCTTAACTCATGAGTCCAAAACCTGCATTGAGAATTCAACGTTACTCTACGAAAGAAGCATAAAATGAATCAATTGAACCAAGAACGAACCAACCATAAGTTCAATCAACTTAATTCAATCTATCCGCAGCAGGATTTCACTTCTGCTTCTACCGGCATTGGTCCGCAGAGGATTTGTAATACACCCGTGTAAAACCCTGTTTACTACGAATACCTTTCCCAACAAATTGTATCTGAGGTTCGGAAACCCAGTTAGGTGTCATTAACATTCCAGACTTCCAAGACCCCAACTTCACTGTTTATATTCATTTTTATGCTGACCTGCGAGACAAAATTGTATTAAATTTGATGAATTAAAAGTTAAAGATAGTAAAGTCATTGCCAATTAAAAAAATATTTTATTGACAGCATAAAACAAATATGGCGAAATTTCAATCGCACCGTGGGTTATTGTGGAAGAATGCGCTGAACGAACAATGAAAATTTAAAAAAAAGTAGATTATATAGAAGATCTACTAGAACTAGACAAAAATAATAATAGCAAAAACGACAATTCAATTTTATAAACTAAAAAATGGTAATAGACAATTTTAATGGAGTAGGTCCTGCACTACTCAATATAACCAAATTTTTTTTTTGACAGCTGGTGTTTTCCAGTTACATGAAAAACATTCGCTATATCCCTATTCAAAATGTACGCTCAGAAAATAATACAATTTTAACTCAATAAATATGCTCCAAATGCATGAACAATTTTTCGAGATGGTAGTGCTAATTTATTTTCTGCGAAAACACTCTTGCGAGTCAGCACTAAAGGGCCCAGACCATAGAATCCGTTGTTTCGACGGATCCGTAGGCGTTAACGTTACTTAACGGAAGGAACCGTCCCATGAAATCCATCGAAAACTTTAGGTCCGTTCGCGAACTAATATGCACACGTAAATTTATATAAACTTTCGTGCAAAACTACACAAACGCGTTCGCGTACTGAGAAAATGGTAAAAAGATGAACGAAAGAAAAATGTAGTTTCGTTCATTTTTCTTCACACAGAATTTCGGCTGGTAAGAAAATGAAAACTGTCAAATGATGAAATTCTATGAGTTTGCCAGCAAAAAAAACAGCTGTTGCTTCTTTTCAAGCCAAACTAAGAAGTTTTTACACAAAAGCGTTCGCGTACTTTTCTTAGAAATGAGGATTCTCTCTCGATTTTGGAGATTTGACACTTTTCATTTTTATATACATAAAGTACGCGAACGGACCTTTTGTCAGCCGATAGGGATCCACACTTTATTGACAGATGTCAAATCGATGCCAAATCGAAAAACAACAACAGCGTGGAGGGTAAACAAACAAAATAATTATCAGCGATAGGTGGTAAAATAATAGGAATCAGCAAACAAAAGTAAGTTTTTTTTATTAATAATCAATAGTTTCTCGATATATTTTTAGGAAAATGAATTCATTAAAATATGCAAAGAAGTTGGAAGCAGTAAAGAGAAAGAACTGATCTGCAAAGTTGTCTTTATTTGCCAACTTTCAGGTGATGGCGAAGACGGAGCTGTGGTTTCGTGTGAATAAAGTGTTAAAGGCAGACTTCTTGAAGATAAATTTAATCCAAATACCAAAACAGAGAAAAAATTCTCATCATTTTTCAAACGGCTGGTCAATGAACTCGACAAAGACCTATATGGACCCGATAATCATCCCGTAGATTGACATCGAACGTTATTTACTCAAGAAACTGATTCCGTTCAAGTGAAACAACCTGGTGAAATAAACGTTCATTGTACAATTCGCTTTCTATAATGCCGGTGCATTTCAATTTGGACCCAGGTTTGGCGCGTTTGCTGGGAGTGCATACTCAGACTCGTCCAGTAATCACATCAGGCCTTCGGCAATTTATTAAGACACATAAATTACAAGATGAACACGAGCGTCAATAAATAAACTGTGACAAATATCTGGAGCAAATATTTGGTTATCCACGAATGAAGTTTTCTGATCACCGAAGCGTTTAAACCCACTGTTTCATCCCCAGATATAGTTGGGATCAATAAGTTGATTGATTCACGCTCGTGTGCATCTTGTAATTTATGTGCCTTAATAAACTGCCGAAGGCCTGATGTGATTACTGGACGAGTCTGAGTGTGCACTCCCAGCAAACGCGCCAAACCTGGGTCCAAATTGAAATGCACTGGCATTATAGAAAGCGAATTGTACAATGAACGTTTATTTCACCAGGTTGTTTCACTTGGACGGCATCAGTTTCTTGAATAAATAACGTTCGATGTCAATCTACGAGATGATTATCGGGTCCATATAGGTCTTTGTCGAGTTCATTGACCAGCCGTTTGAAAAATGATGAGAATTTTCTCTCTGTTTTGGTATTTGGATTAAATTTATTTTCAAGAAGACTGCCTTTAACACTTTATTCACACGAATCCACAGCTCCGTCTTCGCCATCACCTCAAAGTTGGCAAATAAAGACAACTTTGCAGATCAGTTCTTTCTCTTTACTGCTTCCGACTTCTTTGCATATTTTAATGAATCCATTTTCCTAAAAATATATCGAGAAACTATTGATTATTAATAAAAAAAAAACTTACTTTTGTTTGCTGATTCCTAGTATTTTCCCGCCTATTACTGCTAAATGATTTGGTTTGTTTACCCTCCATTGGTGTTCTGACATTTCTCAGGGGGAAAAAAAAAAAAAAAAAAAAAAAAATTTGACAGTCACATGAGAATCCCTATACAAGTTGCTTGCATTCAATATGCCTTTTGCCTAATTTAAAATTGCCTAAATACAACTGAATGATCCAACTACCTAAGATGCCAGTACAATAGAATTGTTCATTTCTAACCTAACTCTCCAGCCATATTTAAAAAAAAAAACATACCTACAATTTTAAGCCAGTTAAAACCAATCAGCCGTCGAGCTGCAGTTTCGCTGTGGTATACTGAACTGTCTCTCAATCGACATGTCAAAAAGTACAGACGGTTTTTCTCATTTTCCAATGTTTCCATTTATTTTCGAAAGTTTCGACCAATATATGTGCCTCTGTCAATTTAGTAATACGTTAAGTTCAATTTTTGAATCTGTGCATATATCGGGGGACGAAAAAGTAGAAAGTAGACTTACTTTATCAGTCGATGATCATGGATCCATTGGTTATGGGCCCCATTAATAGAGAATGCTTGTATTCTATAATGCTCTCGGTTGGTTAAACGGATCCGGCGGATCAACGTATTGTATGGGTTGGGCCCTGCAGTTTCGTTTTCGTAAACTGGAACGAAAAACTTCACAGCAAGGAAAAAATAGCAGCTGTATTCCTCGATTGGAAGAGAACTTTCGAAAAGTGTCAAAAGAATTATCTTCTTCCTTTCTTCACGGCGAAACTATGAACAAGACTAAATGGATCATAACCTTCCCACTTTACTGCATTCTTGGTTGGACCTCAAGTATTGGCAGGCCTCCAGATTTCGAATAATCACTGAGGCCAATCAAATGTTGGTGTTGTTGCATGTTCCTGTTATTGATTTTTGTTTGATCGTCTTTTTACGACACCAGTGATCTTGAGTCGGGTCAACATATGGATTCAAATGCTTACTTGCGGGAGAGTTTCTAGATGTTATATGCTCACTTGGATTTTAAAATTGCCTAGATGTAATTTGTAGTGTTAGTCATCTTTTGGAACAGCTGCTGTTTTTGATTTATTAAAAAGGACTAATCCGCTTGTTTTTTCTGGGCTCTTTTTATGTGACTTAACGCACGACTGTCGTCCAAGCAACACTATTAACCATCATCGTATCGTCAATCGTATAAGAACCCAATAAAAAAATCTGGTATTAATCCAGTTGGAATCATAACAAAGCTCAACTAGACAGCGTTGTTACTTCTCTTTTGCGAAATGCAGAAGAAAACATGAGAGTATCCATTGCCATGAGAAGCTTCTGAAAGTCAGCGTAAAATTGTAGGTCGCTTCCAATCGTGTCACAAAATTAGCTCCGCACACACAATAGTTGGAAAAGCAGCTATAGGCATAACATGGGTCGGTAATGCCTAATATGCGCCTGGTTCATTTGATTCACGAACTTGAGTCACATGGGAACCTAGAAAATAGGCAAATATTTTAAAGAATCGACAAAAATTTATAGGCTACGTCACCACGCAAGAACATAAACGGCGCCGCAATAGAATACGCTATATCAAGGCAGACTGAATTTATTTCCTTGTTATAATGTCTTGCGTATATTTTAATTTGCAGCTTCACAATGCATCACAATTACAATGTGCCTTAACATAATCAAGTTGAATATACATTTTAAATAGCAGTGACGTTATTTACTTAAGCACCGCGCTACATTTGTTATTAACAGTGGCCTACCTCTATTCATCTCAACATTCAAGTAAATTAACACCACTGCAACTGCATACATCCTGAAAATGTATTTATTTCCCTGAAAGGTAGATATCCATGTATCGGTTTAATTTTAAGGCATAAATGAGTAGGCAATTTGATAAAAATAATCTAATCGCAAAGTACTCAAGTATACCTTTGTAACCCGTCCCCACATTTATCAGTGTCCAATGTTCGATACTACATTATCAGTGATAATAGTTTTATTGCCCCACCAGTGTTCCACCCTACTGCATTCTGCTCTACGCTTCTCCGCGAGATTTTTTTTACTCTAACTTAACATGTGCGACATTCTACAAAACTGGGTGCAAAGCTGATAAAAAAACACAATTTAAAAGCCCGCCATTCGCCACCAAAGGACAGGTGCACGAAAGTTTTAATAACTTTGAAGTGAATATGGGCCTTACCTACCAATTATAATTTTAACGTGGTTTAAATTAGTGGTCCCATTCATTTAAAAGTTCCTTTCGCATATGAAGTGAAAGGGACTACAAATTTAAAGCTCACACTTATTTTGTTATTGGTATCGGCCTATTTGTACACATTTGCCAAACAAAAAACACATTATTTCCAATTACATATAAACAAAAACAAAAATCATACTTACAGCACGGATTTGTCGATTGAACATAAAACAAATGCAGGTCCATATTTTCGATATTAGAACCAAAAACGCTCGGAATTTCATTTGAAGAAGTGACAACATTGGTATAACACCAATGCCTCATATACGCGCGTTTCGCCAAAAGATGCAAAACACGAAATTAGAAGATCCCGAATGTCTGAAGCGAAAGAAATTAAAAGAAATGAAATTCTGCTCGAACGAGGGGTACGAGGAAGTTAAAACAATTTTTACTTCTCTATTGGTGTTGCTTGTTTTTTTTTCTTGATATCTCCCCGATTCTGCTTGTAATTAGTCCCCCTTTTTTGGATCAACGCCAAAAAGAGAAGCCGTCACTTTTTTTTACTTTTTGTTATATATGCAAGCGAAAATGTGAAATAAGGAAAAATCAACACAACACGCTTTGGAAATTTTAATTATTTTTCTATAATTTGCCTACTACACTCACGATTTACATTTGGTTGATGTCTATTGGAATATCATCCGAGTGAATTTTTGTAAAAAAAATTCAAATCAAATTTGCGGATATGTGGACTTTTCTCCCGGAAAAAGTGTCTCTGGGCCTCAGTTCAGTTTTTTGACAGATTTAAAAATCAGACGAACAATTTTGCGAGCTGAAGTTGTCACACGAAGTTGGATGTGATTTGATATATAAGCGTTACCTTCAGGTTATGTTCAAATGGTAGGAGGTTTGGCACTTTGGGTGCCTTAGGCAATTTTTGTGCCATGTTCTAAATAATCCACGGCACAATTAATTCGATTATTTATATTAATTATATATTCAACTTTATTAATATAAACGGTAGTATAATGAATTAGCAAGTTAATTATGAGACGCAGAATGTTTTCTTGTTCTTCAAAAACCCAACAAGGGAACGTTGAAACAATTAAGTATCTCTAATTCAAACGAGTTCCAGCTTTAAGTCGGATTGCTGAACGCCCTAGAAGTATGTGTTTGAATTGATCCGTCAGTATTTTGTAATCAGTTGGCACCAAACATAATTTTAGCAAGATGTTTTTTGTTCGTTAGAGGCCTAAGCAAGCATTAAAATTTAATTTGGATGTGATCTCATATATGTATTTTAAGTTTTAAAAACTTTTGAATTTTGTTCCTCCTAGGAAGTGGATTTTTTTCCGAGTCAAACAATGTTGGGTTAAGAGAATTTAACACTTTTATCGGTGAGGTTTATCCCACTCTCGCAATTTCGTTGCTCCGCTAACGGTAGGTGCTGGTTGTCTGGCCTGTCAGCTTTATTGTTCCTGCAAGCGACATTCTGAATGTATTTCTTATCTCCCAAAATCAAACTTTCAAAATGCCTCAAAACTAATAAAAAAGCGTAAATTTTTTTTTTAATTTTTTGGTTTATTTATGGTCACAACAACTTCCAATACCACTCTTTTTTAAATTTGTGACGAAAAAGTAAGATCTAGCCCATATTCTTCTAATAAGGTTTTTGATTTCTACTATTTTGTGCTTTTACGTTTGATTTTTTGTTATTCCTTTTTAGATATGCGTTCGGCATTTATATCCCTTGGATTTGTATTCGGCATTTATAGGCTTAAGGGACAAATCCCTTTTTGGAGAATTTTTTAAGCTGAAAATAAGATCAAAGAGATTTTTCATACCTCTTGAAAGAGGCTTGTCACATGCAACAGACACGGAAACAGCAGCAAAATCCAGTTTTTTAAGTGACAGAATATACGACACTATCAACGGAACACTGCCACTTCAAATACTGGATTCTGATTGGGTTACACAAAATTCAGGGACAAAATGACAAACAGCGAAAACCGATTGTTAATGCCTATGCCTAAGCTACAATCACGCTTTAACGCGTGGATTGCTTTCGGTACGTCCAAAAACTTGACGTGTATTTGACTTAAACCAAAATATCAAATATTACCGACGACTCGTATGTCGTATTCTATACCAAGAAAAAGCTCAACAGTCCATACTTTTCCCTGCTACAAACGTTTTAAAATTAATCTTTAAGTGTTTCTGTTGAGAATTTACAAGTTAATCAATTTGAAATACAAAACGTTTAGGAAAGAAAAACACTGCTTCTACTTCGAACCAATTAATGCGACGACAGACTTTCGTCAGTTTATTTCAACAGAATTTAAATATGACAGATAGTACAGTAGCGTACATAAATTGACATACAGTGGTGTACAACTAAATTGACACAGTCTCAACACTTTCCCTTGTAAATTTAAGTTCAATTAATTAATGTGCACGTTCATAGCTTCTGAATTACAAAAAAAAACTTTAAACATAGAGCAAAGCAAAACAAACAAAATATCTCTTAATTCTGACACTTCAAAAAGTCATTTAAATGGAAAACAAAAAAAACTAGAGAACACTTATACAAGTCCCATTTGGTCACACAGGATTCGTAGTCGTATCTTCAAAAGAGCTTTCGTCAGTATGTCTGCAACCTGAAGTTCAGTTGATACTTCTTGGATTCTGAGTTTTCCATCTGTGACCTTTTCTCGAACAAAGAAATGTTTCATGGAAATGTGCTTTGTTCTTCTATGAAATTCTGGATTCTGAGCAAGTTTCACCGCTGCTGAATTGTCAACTTGAATGACTGGAACATGCTCAAGTTTGATGATTCCTCGAAGCAGTCTCCTCAGCCAAATGGCCTCCTTGGCGGCTTCGCTTGCTGCAATGATTTCTGCCTCTGTTGTTGAAGTTGCAACTACCGTTTGCCTTTGACTTATCCAGCTAACTGCCCCTCCTGCATACTTCACAATTACACCAGTTGTTGATCGTCCTGTCTTAACGCATCCTCCAAAATCAGCATCACTGTAGACTTCCAAAACACCTTTTCTTGAGTTCCGACGATAAACAATCCCAAGATCTAAAGTCCCAGCTACATACCGAAAAACTCTCTTCAGTCTTATGATGTCTTCTGCGTTTGGATTTTCGAGCGTCCTTGACAAAACTCCCACTCCTTTGACCTTTCAGCATGGGTGTTGAAACTGGTTTACATTCCGAAAAATTGAAACGCTCCAAAATCTTCATGGCATGTGTTTTTTGGCTTATTTTTATGAAATCCTCCTTTTGCTCGATTTCAATCCCCAAAAGGTACACTGCTTCCTTTGAAAGTATTTTGAACTCCGATTTCATTTCTTCAATGAATACGTTCAACTCCCCTAGATCTGTTGCTGCTATAAGGCCATCATCCACATAGATTACCAGCACTATTTTCTTACCATTTAATTCTCGGATGTACAAACACGGATCTGCATCACTGGCCTTAAATCCAAGTTTTTGAAGAAACTCCCCGAGCCGCTTGTTCCAACATCTTGGTGCTTGTTTGAGTCCGTAAAGGCTTCTTCTTAGCTGACACACTTTACTAGTTCCATCATCGTACCCTTGAGGTTGCTTCATGAACACTGTCTCTTCTAATTCTCCATAGAGGAACGCTATTGATACATCGAACTGTGACAAATGCATTCTTCCGCTCGCTGCGATGCTAAGAATTGAACGAATAGTTCCTAATCTTGCAACTGGACTAAATGTTTCGTTGCAGTCTAACCCATGACGCTGGTTAAAACCTTTGATGACAAGCCTCGCTTTAAATTTGTCAACACTGCCATCCGGATTCTTCTTCAAGCGGAATACCCATTTGCATGGAATCGCCTTCGCACCTGCTGGCAGTTCGGTCAATCTCCAAGTCTGATTCTCCTTTAGAGAAAACATCTCCTTGTCTATGACCTTTTGCCACTCACCATTATTGAGGCTTCCTAATGCATCCTCATAAGAATCAGGATCCTCCGCAATGGTAGCAAAGTGCTCTATCTCCAAAGCGTAACCCTCTAGATGCTTAGGTCTTTTGATCGCGAATCTATCCCTCATTTCACGTCCTTGTTCTAATGGAACACTCTCATATTCCGTATCCGAATCATTTCCAGTCTCATATTCTTTATCGTTGAGCGTTTCATCTTGTCCTTCTTCTCCGGTGTTATCGTCTTCATCATTGTTCTCGATGTGTTCGTCTTCAAGCTGTTTCTCGATATGATCATCGATGTGATCGATATTTCTCATAGGTAGTCTGACTTCCTCATCGCAATTTACAGGTTTCTCTTGGAATTGAACATCTCTTGACAACATAATTGTGTGTTCTTCTTTTATGTAAATTCGGTAACGTTCGTCGCCATCATAACCCACTAAGAATCCTTTAACTGCTTTCTTGTCCATTTTCTTTCTCTTTTTTACTGGAACGTGAACAAAGCAGGGCGATCCAATAATACGTAGATGCTTGATCCTGGGTTTCTTTCCAAACCATAGTTCATATGGACTAACACCTTCCTTGGATGATTTGCCTGTTCTGTTAAGAACATAAATTGCCGATGTTACTAGCTCTGCCCACATTGCATCAGGAAATTCAGCTTCACGGTTTGCATACTTAAATGTCCTCGCCATCTCTATGACTGTTCTATTATCCCGTTCACTGCCGCCGTTCTGCTGTGGTGTGTACGGCGCTGTCAGCCTCTGAATAATTCCGTTCTCTGCTAGAATTTGCTTCACATCAGCACAGTCAAACTCTCCGCCATTATCACTCAGCATCTCTACGATCGAGTGTTTAAGCGTACTTACGTTTGCTAACACTTGTTTCGATTTTTCTTTCATTACGAAACCGTATCGATATTTCGTGTAGCTGTCCTTAAACACGACTAAATACCGCTTTTTCGTAAAAGATTCATGAACGGGTCCTACAACATCAGTTGAAAACAACTCGCCAGGTCTTGTTGCCTTTCTCCTGGTCCCAAATGGCATACGATGTGCCTTGCCCAAAATACACGGTTCGCAGATTTCTCTTGTCAACTTAACGTCTATGCCTAACTCTTTTTTAAGCATATCTCTTACGTGTCTTTTGTCTTGGTGTCCCCACCTTTCATGAAACAACTGCAATTTTGAACCGTCTGCTTTTGCAACGTTAGCCCCCGATTCACTTTTAGATAAAACAGGCTCAATAACTGCCCTATACAAAGATCCATTCATATTTCGATCTCCGCATAACACTACCTTCCCATTGACCTTGAGTAAGCACTTTGTTGCTGTTGAGTTGAACTCACTATTCCTATTTCTGTCTTGAGCCGCTAAGACAGATAACAAATTTCTCGTTATCTTTGGCACAAACCATACGTCCTCTAATGATGTCTTTAATATACCATTGTGTGTATGCGATAAAAATTGTATAGCTCTTTTACCAATAGCTTCCAGAGTTTCTTTTCTAGCTGATTTTACAGTGCATGCATTATCAAACTCCTTAAAATTAGTAAAATGATCAACACAGTTCGTCATGTGTTTCGTTGCTCCATTATCGATCCACCAGCTTCCTGTATCTACACAATTCGCGATAGTCTCAGCGATGGATGTGAGCGCTACATTGGTATCAGATGCGTTGCCTTGACGAACACTTCCTGCTCCTGTTTTCTTAGGCGGTCGTCCATCAGCAATCCATTCCCTACAACCTGCTACCCAATGTCCTTCCATTTTACAATAATGGCAAGTACTCCCTTTTTTGAATTTGTGTTGACCCTTTGACGAATGTTTAAAAGACTTTGCCAATAATGCCTTTTCGGTGAACTGTCCGCTATCTGCATTTCTTTTAAAATTTCTTTCGTACATGCATAGCTGATTTGTCAATTCATCGAATGTCTTGTTCTCGTCCTTAGACAACAACATCCAACTAGAGCAAAAACTCTCAAAATCACTGGGCAAAATTTGTAGTGTCTTGCAAGTTAGAATCAAACCTGGAAGTGGATGTTCATTTTTCGCTATAAGTCCACTATTGAGCTCGTTCCAAAGATTTTTCAATTTTGCAAGATGCGCTGAAACATCTTCTTCCTTCGTCCAACAGAACGCGAAGAAATCTGTGCAGATTTTAAACAGCTGATCTTTGGAAGTTGCTTCAAAGTTATTTCGTAATGCCTCCCACGCCTCATACGCTGTGTCCTTATCCATGATTTTTTGATAAACTTCATCTGTAACGGAACTAGAAATCATAGACTTAGCATAACTATTTGCTTTATGGTGGATTTACACCATCACGCACGCGCATTTTTGCAACAAAACCGAAAAGAGAGATCCGTTTATCCGCAGTCAATGCTAATAAGGTGTAAGAGTGAGATCACTTACTTTAACTTGCTATAACATTATTATGGAGATTCGACAGATCACATGTAAACAAACAAATTTATTTTCATCGGTTTTGTTGTAGTAGAATTAAAAAATAAATAAAAACATGGATCTCGTAAAGGCTGCCGTATTAATAGTGTTTTCCATCTTGAGTAGGTACAATCGGCGATGTGAAGCAGAGAAATGTCAAAAATGTATTATGGCGATTAAAACATATGATAGCAGCGCCCATTTTGTTTTATAGGAAATCGAAATTTCGTAAGCCATCGCTATAAAAATATCAACATGCATAGCTTTCCCATAATTCCTACCACGTAAACATGATGGCCGACCTGAATACGTGTCAAGTTTTTTTGCATGTTAGGTAATGCTGTCCCTTTCAGTCACACGGATATTTAGTATTTAGCATCCCTTTAATCTTACATGTTAGGAATGTGTGACCGTGTAAATCCACCATTACGATACAAATCCACTGATTCCTTGTGCTTCTTTATCTCTGCTTCTGTAGCACTTGGTGGCAGGGGTTCGGGCTTCACCAATCTCTTCTCAATAACATCCACAGCACCTTCGTGGAAATCGAGCATATCACGCATTTTCCGCTTCCATATCGGCCAGTCTGTCTCACCAGCAAGTGGCTTGATGTGCTTCGACAAATCCATTTCGATTTCTGATCAAACTTCACACCTGCACAGTCGACGAAAATGTACTTCAGTTATTTATATATTCGGTAGATTATTTATTCCTTAAGCCGCGTCACAGGGACCCATAACCTGTTGAGAATTTACCAGTTAATCAATTTGAAATACAAAACGTTTAGGAAAGAAAAACACTGCTTCTACTTCGAACCAATTAATGTGACGACAGACTTTCGTCAGTTTATTTCAACAGAATTTAAATATGACAGATAGTACACTAGCGTACATAAATTGACAGACAGTAGAATAAACAGTGGTGTACAACTAAATTGACACAGTCTCAACAGTTTCCACCGAAGAAAAATAGATTAATTTGACGATGGGCTCTCTGGCTCTCGTTTTGGCTCTCAAATTCAGAGAAGGGATGACGTTTCAACAAAGAATAAATAAATGTTTTATTAAATGTCAAACTAAGTGAGAAAAAATAAACCAAATTTTGATTTAAATTTGCTTTCTGATATATTTACCTAAGGTTGATTAAAAGTGAGTGGTTGTAGATAGCAAATATTATTAAGGCACCATTTTATTCATGGTTCATACAATAAAAACAATTTAAAAAAGGACCAACAGAGAAAAGTTTCGATGAAGGATAGCGCAAGAGCTAGATTAGTTTTATGCGGGTATTTAATAAAATAATTATTTTGCAGATTCGTAAGAGTTCTTCTTTTTGGGAAAATGGCATTGTCAAAAACGGTGAAGAGTTTTTAAAGCACACTTTTCGAATGTCCCGATAAACTTTTTGAATTTTTATGGAGTCACTACAATGTATACCCCTTCGCAAAAAAGTTGCAATTGCTTAATATGCAATGAGGTGCTAAGCAGAATGCAGTAGCGCTGTAAATCTCTTTGGAGTAGGAAAATGCACCGTGGGCAATATTTCGAAAGAGTTTTGCCAAGAAGTGTGGAATCTGCTGGCACCAACATATCTATCCGCTTATCCACTAACTGAGGAATAAGTTGTCTCTTTGAATTCTGATCGCCGAAAGGAGTTTACTTGAGCTAGCTGCGATAACTGTTGGAACAGATTATCGAGGAGGGTATCAGATAGCCGAGAATGCAATGATTTACATTTCCGTACGAAGCACATTCCCAACAGATATATTTGTTTGCGTCATTTAAAAATGCCCATCGTTACCACACCGACTGAAAGAAGTCTGGAGATGTGTTCACTTAATCACCCACTGGACCAGCATGTTAAGGCGCAATAGAATTGAATGAAAAAAAAACTGATTAGACGTTTTTTTTTTGTAAGCTCTGAGTATGGTCTGAGCACGTCGAGTATGCCCTGAGCAGACTAAGCTTATAGCGATTTTCATTGAAAATCGAAGGAATTACTAGAATTGAAACATGTTTTAGTTCTGATCAGTGGACTGGTCTTGTATTGTTGATGGTGGGGGTATCGCACAGGATAAATGTCCTACCTACTAAAATTATTTCACAATAAATCAAAACCACGTTTTCCTCGCTTTGACGTTTGTCACGAGGCTATTTTTAGAGCAAAACACACTTTCACTTTGACTTCACTGTCATATGATAAGCAATCATTTTTCATTTAAATAAAAATCATTTTATTAAAATGTATTACATTCAAAGCCAGATTAACAACCCCATATAGCAATTTTTATTGTTCCCCTTTATTTTTGTTGAGATGTTGAACACAAATTGCATACTGACCCTTAACCTTAACTAGTAATGGATATATTGTTATTTCTTTCTTTTCTGGTTACATTCACATCTGCAACTTTATTCTTTTTATAACCTTCTTCTGGTTAATTTGCGCTTGGTCTACAACGTATTATTAAAAACTACTTTTTATATTAAAGCCGATTCGTTTATTTCTGCTAGTTTTCATTTCGATTAACGTTATTAATAGTTGATTCTTCAACCCATCAATTTTCCCTAATTTCAGTCTGTCTGTGGCCGCGTTCAGTTTGAGAGCTATATAACTACCCGGATATTTTATTCAGAGCGCGCTCTGGCCAAAAAAATAAGCCCAAGTAGAGCACTGCTTTGAGTTTAAAAACAAAGAAGCCGTGTTGAGAATCAAAGGTGAATCAAACTGTGTCTGGTAACACTTAACGATGATACATCGTCATTCGTTATGTTTACGTTTGTGTTCGTTTGTAAGGCAATATTGTTACTTTTTCAATTTAAATGATATTTGTCAATATACATTATTTTTACTTTTCTTCTTTCTTCTTGCGGCTCAATAAATTGTCTTGGATTTGGAGTCATACACAATCTCAACTACAGACTGTGTTGTCCAAACACTTTTACTAATTTTAACTTTTCAAATCTATTTGTTGCGGGATATGTATATGTTTGATATTTCTATATTGCGAGTGTAAAAACCATGAAAATTGTTTTACTTGGCTGCAAAATATGTACATCGATGCAAGACGACACCTCATTAGCTATCGTGCAAATCCTATCGTTTTGACGATGTTGTTTTGACGTTTAGGGAACTATGTAAGGTAATTATTGATCATTCAAAAACTATAGTGTTACGTGAAATATTGCTATTGAAATCGATATCGAAAATTATGTCGTCAGGCTAACGTGATGAGGGCCCAGGTATTTTGAAAAGTTAACTGATTTTTTTTGTTTATTTCAAAAATATTGCGAAATTGCAATAATTAAAATTTTCCTAGTAACATTTTATAATTTGTCAAAACTCTTCAACTTTCGATGGGATTCCTTAATTTTCCATTTAAGTTCAGACTGGAAGTTTGCGACAGAAAAAGTAATGTAAAAAAGTTGGAAAAAAATTTGAAACGTGAGCACTTGTTAAAAGACGAATTAGCTAACAGTAAGTTACTTATTAGATATGGTCCGTTCGCGAACTTTAATGTGTAGAGAAATGAGTACTGTCAAATCTCCAAAATCATCAGAGGATCCTCACTTTTCAAAAAAAAACTACGCGACCGCCTTTGCGTTAGAAGATGAAAAACGTCAGTTTGAAGTATTGTGAATGAGTCGTTAAACAAAAATATTCGAATTTCGCGTTTGTTTAATTTCGGATTTGCAATAATTATTGGAAAGCATTTAATAAATACATTTTCTTCTGCCAAAATCTATGGGTTGGAACAAAACATAGTGTACAAAATATTTTACAATGCCAAGTTAACGAATATCACAAATGTTTTGATTCGACAAATATTTATATATTTTTTACCAACCGAAATTCTGTGTGAAAGAAAATGAATGCAAGTACATTTTACTTTCGTTCATTTTTTTACAATTTTCTTAGTAGGTACGCAAACGGGTTGGGTGTAGTTTCACGCAAAAGTTTATTAAAATATACGTTTTAATATTACATATTATAGTTTGGCCATTATTTGGAAAATGTGTACGTTTTGAACGCACTCGTCGAATATAATCGCGACGATGTGTACAAGCCATTAGTGGATTGTGGAATGTGAGGGGAAACTTTTGAAAAATCTCGCAAGCCCATAGTCAAAAATTTCATAACATTATTGTAGAAATCAATTTCCAAATTCAGTGAATTAATTTCATGCAAATAAAATGCCTGCCAAAATGTTTTTTTTTTCAACAAACAACCCCGCAGATGCTTTTCTTATACGATTTTTTAACATTTTACACACACCACCAACAACCAGTCTAATCATATGGCGTTGAACCTCACACATTCAGCTATCTACAACCATGGCTGAATCCAAATGACGAACTTTATTTTGGCGCTGTTCACATACAACGTATTTTCCAAGGAACCCAGTGGAGCTGCGGCGTTTACCCGTATTCGATCGCAGCACATTCAATCCACTCAACACATACACGACGTACGTATCGTGTCGTCTCTGCGGTTCTCGTAGTCGTCGTCGTTGCTGTCGCTGTCGTTCGTTCGTCTTCTCCTCCGTCGTGCGGGTACAAAATGGCTGCACACCAACTGCGATTGAAGTCGTCGTGAAGGATTTTTCTCATGTGTCACACACAAGTCATAATAGCTCCGCAGAGAAAAATTTTTCAATAAAAGATTTCTCTCGTTATCCGCATTTTTCACGCGTTTTCCCACTAAATAAACAAATGCGAGTGCATATTAATTATTCTGGACCAATCCATCAAATCAAATCAAAGGTGAATCAAACTGAAAAAAAATTTGTGAAATTCGGTTTCTATTTTTTTTCTCTGCTTGCCTCATTCTTTCCGATTCTTAATCAGAGTTCTGTTTGTTTTTTTTGCGTTTCGTTGTTCTAAAAGAAATTATTAAACAAATTAGATGAGTAAATTTATTGAAGAACATAATTTTATTGTTTTTTAATCTGTTCCGTCTCAATTGATCATCCCTTGTTCTAGTTCTGTGTGTGGTTTAAAAAAAGAAAGAAACAGCAAAAAGAAATTGCATATTTTTACTCCCCCCTAGTGAATGGTGAGTGAAAAAACGAAAAATATATTATACTGGTGGTGACTGGTGAGCAATAAACTCATTGTCCTCTGGGGATTTTGGAATTTTACAAAAAAAGAAAAATAAAATCTATAAAGGAGAAACACATTTTGGGTTTTCTTTTGTTCGGTATAAGTTTTTTTTGCCGTCGATAACTTTTCCCTTTTTCGAAATTGCTGATGTTTGTGTGTGCGTTTGTGAAAGAGGTGTACCGAAGAGAGTAAGGGGCAGTGTGATTCAGCCATAACCACGGGATTGGGGTGACAGAGGCAGATAGCTGGTGGTGGTGTCATCACGCCGCATGCTTCAAAAAATTAGTGCGGAAAAAGTCTTGAACAAAAAGTTTTTTTTTTTCTTCCGATTCGTCAATTTGTGTACACACATGTGTTTCTGGGAAGTAGGCGGGTGAGGCGGTGCAGGGGAATCCCTTTGACCGTTATTGCGTGGTTTTCTTTATAAAAATAAGGCCTGAACAAATGATCATTAATGCGTTCTGAATATTTCTTGAAATGAAAGATTCACTTGTCAAACGTGTTTTGCAATTTTTTCGTTGCCAATCAAGAACTATCCTGCTTCCACCCCTAAGGAAGACAGAACCAGCCATATATGGCACACACAGCTGATTGTTTTGATTTTTTTTTGTCCTTTTTGCTTTCATTGTATTTCGTGTTTCCTTCGTCTATTACCTTGTTTAACAACAGGGTGGTGATGTTAATGTGAGGCATGCGCTCCCAATGGCTCCTCATGTAACCCCATATACCCACGAGAAGGAGCGATGGAAAAATGGAATCGTATTAATTTTGCCCGAACGTGCTGCTATTTAGCACAAGTAGTTGCGGATGGTACTGTGGCATGTATGAATCTGGTGGATTTTAATAATTTATAGATTTTCGCATATAGAGACGCATAGGGAAAGGATACAACCACATGCGAACGGGAATGTGTTGCGTTTTTGGAGGCAATAATTGCACAATAGTCACGATACTCACTCTAAAAGGGGTGCGCGAGTTGGAGGAAATTATAAAATGCGTGAAGATTGAGGTTGAAATATTTGGGTTCAAAAGGCCCAGCAAATTTTCAGAACGCTGCAAATTGAATTCTTCGTTAAATAGGTTATCCACAAATAGAACTGCACGGATAGCAGTATCTGGGATTTTATTTCCTCGGAATGATAAGAGAAAAATTTGTGCTGGGATTTGATGGAAGTGTTGACGCAGTCCTATGGGGAGGGGGCAACATTTCAACGCAGTGGCTGAACAGCAGGGTTTGCTTGGGGGAAATTTTTGCTAATTTTCTTATCTAAAAAAATAATCTGAACGACTAAGATTCATCCAGTACGAATTCAAACCTGCTTCAAATTCAATTGGTAAGTGGGCGTGTCCGTAGGCGATACCTTTGCAGATTAGAGATTATCATAACAATTGAGGAGAATAAAATGGGTGCTGCCAACGATGTAACCATGTGAATATGGTCTTACAAAATAAGTCGTGCCATTTTGCATGCGGACTATTATCTTCAGCTCCTAGAAAATGTTAAGGTTTTAAAATTGTATTTGGGACCAAAATGAGTCCCAGGCACTTGCTACTTAACACTTGCAATTTTTTACTTCCCATATTTTGGTAAAGTTGATTTCAAAGCTTGCAAAATTTATTTGCAAAATTTTCTGGGAAATTTGTTGTTTTTCGGTATTCTTCTGTCCGAAAAGTCGAATCTGTAACGCTGTACACATGATGTAACGGGCCTGGTTGGTGGTCGCCCACTTACATGTCAAAGATAAGAAGTTTTTCTAATCTGAAAAATGCAGATAATAGGAAATGTCCTGTGCATTTACCCTAAATCCTTATCTGGTAGATAAACCGAAGTAAGAACGCCTTTTCGAAAGTGGAAAAAATGGGGATTGTTCTGTTTAATAAATGGAAGACAAGTGTTTATGAAATTGTTAGTTTTTGTAATAAATTTGTTTGAAGATAACATGTTATTGTTCATAAAAGTAAAATAAAATAAATATTTGGCCAGGCCCTAAAACCTAGCTTCTCCAACCACTTTCTTGTGCGAAGTGGAAGGACCTAAAAAGAGGATCTTCGATCCCAGTGTTCAGGATCGAGAAAGCAAGTTAGGCACAACCCCGATTTTATAGACCAAGCCATCGCGGATGTCAGTTAACTGTGGATGAATAAAGCTAACGAATCAATTTGCAAGATGCTTTGTTTTGTGGCACATACAAACTCTGAATCTTATAAACTGTTTCAGTGATACATTTTATGTCAAACAGCAGTGTCGGAAAATTGTACCTAAACGGTTTCTGCTAATTTTGGTATTATAAACAATTTGTATTACAATAGCTAAATAAATTAAATTACTTACTTAATTTTCAGTAAAAAATGCATCGGCATCACGTAGTAGTTCTGGACAGCTCTATTGAAATCTAACGTGCCTTAAGGATGATACAAGTTGACCTGATGGTAAAGCTGGTATACTAAACAAATCTTTGCTTTGTCGTTTGCGTAAAACCGTGCAAGTATTTTGCAATCGATATCGGTTCTTGTCTTTATTCCTTTATTTCTGTGCTTCTTTTGAAAGTTCTCCTATCGGCAATTTGATGCCTAATAAGTTCTTCACCGTGGTCAAGAATTTTGTGCAAAATTTGTGTAAGACGTTTATGACTGTATTTGACTTTTAACAGATTCGAAATGTTTTTGTATAGGTACCTACTCATTTAGTTTATCAACATTAATAGTTCCTTAGATGACAGTGCATTTAAAATAACTTGCTCTTTCTTAATTTATCATGTGTCTTGTCGGGTTAAAGCGGACGTTTTATTAAAAATGAAATTCAAATCCCAGAGCACTCAAGACTCGGTAACGGTCAATTGTACAGGCATAAATCCACTTTTTGGTGTAGAGGTCGGAGAAAACAAGATGTCGTTCGTTTCTCTCCATTAATGACACTTTTCCATCAGATAGAATTCATGTCGAACTATCACATTTTTTTCACTATCAGCGGATCGTTCCCCCGACGGATTCCACGATAGGGGTGAATATAATTTGACGCGTATATGCGATACGCGAGACGGTGACAATTACCGCTCAATCAAACTGATGTCACACCCCATGAATAATTGTTAGTGTAATCATACTTCTTAAGGCCCTTTTAGACGATCAGTTATCAGTTCAGTTTTCAGTTCAGTTGTCAGTTCAGTGCATTTAGACGTCAGTCTGGTGTTCAGTTGAGCTTTAATTTTTCTTGTGAGCAGTCGAAAGTCAGAAGAAATACATTGCGTAATGGACAATGAAAGCCGATAAATTTTAATGAAATCGACCAAATTATCACTCGGTTTCGACATATTAAAAAAAAATAGGAACTCTAAAATGTTGATTCACCGCCAACTGCAATTGAAATGACGGTTAAACTGATAACTGAACTGAAACGTATTTACACATCAGTTTAACTGATAACTGAACTGACAACTTATGGGTATTCCATCAGTTTCAGTTAAACGCTTCAATTTTTGCATTTAGACATCAGTTTAACTGAAATCTGGACTGATAGCTCAACTGAAACTGAAACTGAAATGATCGTCTAAATGGGCCTTTAGAGTTTATGGTTTAATTCTTGTCACCCGCAGCGCCATCTAGCTCAAGATAATTCTTTGTGAACCGATGGTGACCCTGAATATCCGGCAGTCCATAGCGCCTTCATCAGAAAGATTTTTCTGCGACGCTGTGTGTTATCCTTTCAGCACATAATAACAATTTTGTTGTTATTTAAAATTGCATATTATGTGCTTTCCTAAAAACACACAGCGTCGATATGAAGACGTGTCTGATATCTGCTGGTGACAAAACCAAAAAACGCTATGTGAAAGAAATTGAATATAGAATGAAACACATAAAAACTGTTTCAACAAAGTGTCTTTTATTCAAATAACATAAACAACTCTAGCACAATATTAATTTCATTAAGTTATTCTTGATTGTAAACAAACACAAGCTCATATTTCATTCAGTTAAATCATAAATATCTACACAAGTGTATATCTGAATTATTTATTGGATATACATATCTTTAATCTATTTATTAAGTTTGAAAATAGTAAATTTTTCACTTAGTCTGATTTGTTTTTGTTTTTACCACTACAATAGCACTTTAAATGTATTTTTACTTTTCTAATTTGTTCTTGGAAATATATATTGAACTGAATCATTCTCTAGCCAGCTAGCGGATGCTACAGCTTATTTAAAGCTTCCTGGAGACGCTTGTACACCAGCATCTCTTAGCACAGATCGAAGCCAACCTTCTATCACGGTTCTAGATACTGGACGAGGTTCGCCAACAACCGTAATAGAAGGATAATCAAATCCTGAATTCTTTGCTCTTCTGGACTGCAAAAGTAATATTAGGTTCTTAATCCATACTACCGGACAAACCCAATTGGATTGCATACATTTAGCTGTATCCGTCTTTAATCCAACGACTGGTCGAAAGATTACCTCCATATCGGCTGACGACATATTTTCCTTGGAAGTTCTCAGTAATGTCTAAAAGAAGAATAGCAGCTGTTCTTCTGGAGGCTTCAAATAAATTTAATAGCTGATTGTGGCCAACCACTCAAACACTATTTGAACATCCTAAGATTCATCTAGATTGTTTTTCCACTGTCTCACATCTGGGGAGTCATGCCAAACTTCTCAACTGTGCCGTTCGGATTCGGCTTAAAATTGTAGGTTTCTCTTCGCACAAGCAAATGGTTTGAGAAGCTTGGTTTAAAGCCCCGTATATCTCACATTTATTTTAATAAATGAGCCAAAAATCTAGCAACCTGCTGTACTTTTAGAACTAAAAATTAATTTTATTAATCTAAGACCAATTTTACCTTCGCGAGATTGTTGGAAAATACTTGGTGAGAGTGAATTGCCTACAACTCTTATTTAAAAGCTGCTCTCAGAAGCTGACCAGCGCTTATGCGCTCTAACTAACCAACATGAAATAGTTGGCCTACTTGCGAAGGTAATAAGTTGGTTGATATGTCCACTAGAACCTCTCGAAGGTTCTCTATTCCTACCGGAGCGGTCAGGGCAAGCTGTATTCAATAGAACTAACGAGCGTGTTCCGCCCTCCTTGCGAATATAAGCTACTAGCGTTCAATTGTCTGACTCGACCAGAATATAAGAATTCCTTAAACGTTTTTTCCGTGCTTGAATAGCTACATACACCGCAAAGAGGTCTTTCCTGCTGGAATGATAAATTCTTTACTCCTCTGAACAATTTTCCGGCATGCAAATCTCGTTCAGTTGTGCCCCAACCAGCATCTACTGCGTTGGTTGTCAGAAAATACATGTAAACCTTCGGGTGCTATGGTCTCGTTCTTTGAATGGCTCCGCGCCACCATTTCAAATCTGCTTTTACGCGAGGAGAAATTTGGCGCTTCTCTTTTGCGCATCTCTGATTGAAGCGTCGGCAATAACTGGCGACAAAAAAGGCGACTCCTTGGGACGACAAATGTTGCGAAATTTAACCGCCCTAAAAACCTTTGGATATGCATTAAGTTGCACAGCCGTTTGGACAGATTGACGGAGATTGTCTTTAAAATCTTTTCTATTTCCTTTTCTCCGAAAGAAACATCATCTTTTTGTCTGTATCCCGAGAAACTCCTAGGTACCCGAGTTTCTAGGTCGCCGGAGAACGGACTTTCGAAAATAGATCTGCCATCACAACGATTGGAAAATTCTGACGACTTCCGAAGTTTGTGCTGTCAAACTTCGGCCTTGGTGGGCTAAGAGAAAATCGTCTAGATAAACCAGGACTCGGATTCCTGGCTTACGAAAAATCTCTGCGATCCAGTTCGATATTAACGCGAATATTCTGGGAACCCACGCTAGGCCGAATGGTAGGGAATTCGATTGCAGCAGTTCGCCGGCGTATACCATCCTCAGAAATCAACGATGTGTCTCCACTACTGGGACATAAAAGTAAGCTTGAGATATGTCGATTTTTATCATCCAATCCCTCTTCTGTACGAAATCTGTGTCTGACGCCTGATAGTTAACCGGAAATGTCTTGTCTTTATAAACTCATTGAGACCGCGTAGGTCGAAAAGTGGACATAGTCCTCTATCGGGCTTCAAACCGGAAACATCTTGGAAAGAAAACTTTGACCTGTCTCTGGTTTCTCTGAAACCCCTTGTCTCTTAAAGTCGTATTCTCTGTCAACATTGGTGAAACTTTTCCCGAAATATGAGAGTAGGTTTGTTTGAGAATGATAATCGCGCCCCTAAAATGATTTCCATAATGAAACTGTTTGCGCAAAGAGAACGCCACATTTCTTGACACTCCTTCAAGTAACCCCCTTTGAATGACTGCTCCGGAAAGTCATTTATTATCTTTGGCGCGAAAGGAGGTATTATTTTTGTACATTTTTCTAATAGACCTCTTTTGATTTTACTACAAACATTTTGATTCTGTTGAAATGTAGCCCTCGTAACAGTCTCCGCGACCTGTCTCTTCGGCTTAGATCTTTTCTTTCTCTGAGATATGTTGGCGGATTTTATTAATAACCGACAAAATAAGAAATTGAATGTCATAATTTAAGACAACCTTATAACATGAAAGCAACTGAAATTGAAACTTGTTTGCAGCAACAATAAAGAAATCAGTGGAACAAGAGAGAATACACAAAACTGACAGATGTTCAGAGTCACCAACGTTTCACGAAGAATTCTCGTGAGCTAGATGGCGCTGCGGGTTACAAGAGGTAAACCATCAACAGTAGAGGTAAACAAGTATGATTACACGAACTATTCTTCATTGCGACGCTGAGTGTTTTTAGGAAGGCAAGTAATACGGCTATCTGAGGGGTTTGTCGCAGGTAAATCAAAGACACAGGTGCAATCTAAAGTAAAAAGATCCTAATCGAAAAACACCGTCGTGATTCCTCCGTAAAAGCCTTTATCACCGCACACTAGAAGCGACAAATAATATCGATATTGTCTTTACGTCTAGGTATTAACGTAATGTCAAAAACCTAAAGCCTAACTTCTCGAACCATTTGTGTATGCGATGTTATACGAGAGTGGGTCAATAAGTCCGTGACTTTTGGAATAAAACACAGATTTTTTGATAAAAAAATAATTTTATTTTTCAACGTAGTCTCCCTTGAGCTCTATACACTTTGTCCAACGCTTCTCCAATTTTTTTATCCCTTCCAAAAAAAATGATTTGTCGAGGTCCTGAAAATAGACCTTTGTTTGCGAGATGACTTCATCATTGGAGTCAAATCTTTTTCCACCAAGCCATTTCTTCAGGTTTGGGAACAAGAAGTAGTCGCTCGGAGCCAAATCTGGAGAAAAGGGTGGATGAGGGAGCAATTCATAGCCCAATTCATGGATTTTTGCCATGGCAACTGCACATGTGTGCACCCTTGCATTGTCTTGGTGGAAAAGAACTTTTTTCTTGGCCAAATGAGGTCGGTTTTTTTTCAAATCGTCATTGAATCGGTCCAATAAGTTGGCATAATATTCCCCATTGATTGTTCTTCCCTTTTGAAGGAAGTCAATTTTGTGAATTTTTTCAATTGTTTCGGGTGTAGAGACCTCAACTGGGCGTCCAGGACGTTCGGCATCTTCAGTGCTTGTACGGCCACAACAAAATTCAGTAAACCACTTTTTTACCATTGAAATCGATGGTGCAGAGTCCCCATAGTATTTATCAAGCTCAGCCTTGGTCTCGGTAATGGTTTTTTTTCGCAAGAAATAATGCTTAATAAGCACAACGAAATTCACTTTTTTCCATTTTCTCCTCAAATTAGTGAGTAGTCTGATAAAAATAGCTGTCAAACACAAACTAACTGACGCAGCAAGTTTAAATTTTGACAGGAGTCAACTGACAGATGCCTGTTGACAGGAGCAGTGTTGCTGTTTCAGTAAAGAGGTCAGAAATTCAAAAAGTCACGGACTTATTGACCCGCCCTCGTATATTTGGCACGAATCGATGTCACCTAACATTTTGAGTCGACTCCGAATGGCAAATTTGAGAAGCTAAGAAGCAATTGATACCCTTGGCTGTTTGTCGGACTTTCGCAAGACGTGCGGCAGTGGGAAAAAACGCCCTACTGTGGTCGCTTTGTGGTCTTTAGCTGAGCTTAAGATTAAAATGAAGGTTTTTTATTTTTTTTAAAACAAAATTTATTTAATTATGATTCTAATGCTTCAGGAAACATTTACAGAAAAAGTGTTTACTCTTCTTGTAATAAACAGGCTCTTGTTGGAAGAGCATTGCTAACTTTAAAAAAGGGAAAAACTACTTTATTATGACAGCCGGACTTTTATTTATCTCTCTTTATAAATTTTGTTTTATGGATTTGCCTACAAGCAAAGCTTCCAAAATGCCCAGAGGACTTCACACCCATCACTATATCATCACTCCTCCTGAAAACTTTGGAGAGACTGGTTGATAACCATATTCGCAACTTTTGTCTGCAGCTCAACCGCCCATCACTCCTTGGTACGAACCATTGCATACTCTCTACATCACATACATCACAAGAAGTATGCTATGGTTGCTTTCTTGGATATGGAAGGCGCTTTTACAAACGTCACCACATCTGCACGTGACAGAATAGAGGGTTGATGATAGCCCGCTTGGTGAGTCGATCAATCTACTGCTAACAAGTTGGATTATCAACTCAAAACTGGCGTAACATTTGCCAGAAGATCTTTGCTACCAGAGGGGCACCGCAACGCGGCGTCCTTTCCCCACTTCTTTGGAACTTGGTAGTGAATAAACTACTAATGTACCTGGAAGGGGAGGCATGCAAAGTAATTGCCTGTGTGGATGAAGTTGCTATTGCAGGGAAGCATCCTAATACAAAAAAGGAACTCCTACAAAACGCTCTGAACAAGCTTACTAGTTGGGCAGATCGTCGTAGCGTAGGTGTAAACCCACACAAAACCGAACTTTACTTTCCCACTTCTCCGGGAAATACAAAATCCCTCAAATTAACCCTCCCTACATTAATGGCATAAGCTTGAAATTTTCTTATGAGGCTTAATATTTAGGTCTCATTTTAGACAAGTGGTTAAGCTGGAAACCAAATATACAAGAATGAGTTAAAAAAGCTATAGTTGCACTTTTCTCTTGGAAAAAAAGCCAAAGGGAAAAGGTGGGGCTTACAGTCAGTCCCATATCTCTCATTAACTATAAGTCTCAACCAACGACCATACCACATCGAGTTAATCGGTTCTCGTCAGATCACCGTAATTAAACGACGTTGGGCGCGGTTAGTACGTAGATGGGGGACCGTTTGAGAATAACCGCATGTCGTTGGCCAGTCCCATCTACAGAGTTGAGGTAGATAATATACGTGGTATCACAATGGGCCTAAATTGGTCTAAGTGTGTCGGCTTCTGCCGACAGCCACATAAACCTAACCTTAACCTAACCTATAAGTCTCGGTTGTAAGACCCATACATACATACGGTGCAATTGTCTGGTCGACTTCCTTGAATAAAGCTATCAATCGTGACAAGCTAAGCCAAGTCCAACGATCAGCCTGTCTGTATATAAGCGGAGCACTGGGAACACCTCCCTCTGCATCCGTGGACATCCTGCTTCATCTGAGACCACTCGACATTTTTAGAAGACAAATACGAGTAGCTTCAAATTCGATCGTCTTAAGGCTACCTCAAAGTGGGCCAGTAAGAAATTTTGAGACTCCACTATTCTGAATTTATCAGAACTCTACACAACATAGACTACACCATAACCCAATTACAATTGGGAAAAAATTCGAAGTTACCATCCCTTCAAGGTCATTCTTGGAGGACGATGTATTCTTGGAAGACGCATTGATCCACTTCTACACCGATGGATCAAAAACTAAGCACCTTACCTCTTACCTAAAAATGGTACCATTGGTATGCATAAAGCTACATGCAAACTCATGTTTTAGCAATATGCAATCGAATGAACGACAAAGCAGATCTGGCCAAAGCTGGACCCGCGACGCTGTCGCTGTGTTCATTACACTGGATACACATGAACTCTACTGTAGGTGTTATTATAGGGCGCTGTCTTATAGGCAGGCACTTTTCAAGGCTTGACGTACTATATTCAAACGACTTTGTGGATGATGCATGGAAGAAGAAGAGCAGGAGACTAGACTTCATCTTCTTTGTAGATACATGGCCTGCTCTCCCAAAAAAAAAAAAATGTCTATCTACGACCCCCTTACCTAACGATCTAAACGACTTGGGTAACACTGGCGTTAGAAATCTATCACGCTTCATTAGAAGGCTTAAATGGTTTCACGAGTAGTGGGAGTAACTCCTCTAGATCCACGTGGTATCGCAACGAACCTCACTTTGGTGTAAGTGTGTTGGCTTTAGCTGATAACCACCTCAACCTAGCCTACCCTACCCTACCTAGAAACGTCAGGCTGTACCATGTACCAATTCTCGAAATATTTGCAATCGAAAAGTTCGACGTTCGTGCACCTACCTATCCCGAATCCATATTAAGTAATGAAAAATCCAATTCGTCTGGAAGGAGGTCTATTGAGAGCAAATTGGAAAGCTTTTCCCATAAAAAAAAGTTCACATTTGTTCGTACAGTTCGATGATGTGCATTTCTTTGTATCTCGTCCAAGAAACGGCTTTCAAGGGACAATTTCACTTATTTTCGCGCATAATCTACATTGCAGGTTGCGTTGGATTATATAAAATATTTTCATTAACCAAACACATTTATTTGTAGCACACCGCTTTTATCTATTATTGCACAAACCTGGTCGTTGGTGTCACCCTGCTTATACCACAGCCGCGACAAGTGTATTTTTATCATTTGTCGACCTGTGCATTGAAAAAAATGTGTTTAGCTATGTATGTATTTACTACATACATATAACTCGCTGTCGGCTATAGGCGGCTCTCGACTCATGTTCAGTACGGGGCAGAAAAGGTACCCACGAAGCATTCCCAGCAAAGTAAAAAATGTATTAAAAAAAGACGCGGTACAAAACTGTATTGTAGGTACATATCTCATAATTCATAAGCAAGCACTCTACTTGTACTTAAATTTCATTCTTTCCCTTCTTCTGTTTTCGTATACACACACTAGGTTTCTAGGTGCCTCCATACACATATTTTTGAGGTTGTTTCTCCTCGTTTTCTTTTGATTTGCTCTACAATGAATATGCATTTTCTTGCTAATCAATAGCCCAGCTCACATAGTCACATGTATGGGTGTCCTACGTGAGGAAGATACTCAACTTAACCCTCATTACTTTTTGTGGTTTACGTATTTTATGAATTTGAATTAACTCGACCAAAATAAATAACACTACCTACATATTTTTGACATAATGCCTGTGCATGTGTACGAATTGAACAGGAGCACAAAAGAGAACGCCAAATTTACGCACTTGATCTTTCAATTTTTTGATTCCGCCCACCAACACGTCTTCATCAAGTAACCCTTCTCACCATCACAAATGGATGAAAGAGTTTCGTGTGAGCACCGTTTTACTCACGTATGAACCGGGCCAATGACAGTAACATTAAGCTTAGATACTATTATATTTTGTTAAGTTTCTTTGGTTCTAATAATTCCATCTTTTCCTTTGTCTTCTTCGCATTCTCTTCGAAATTACATATTATTATTATTTATATTTTTTTTATTTCGTTTGTGCTTCTTTCGTGTGTAGCTAATAATTTTCTTACGCGCACTCTTTTTCGTCAAGAAGTGGGCGGTATTTCTGTTCTCGCAAGTTGTCAATTAGCATTTGAGTTTTATTTTTATCTTTATCTTATTCTTGTTGTGACAGTGTCATAAAGAGTTAACCGATTGAAAAATATGCACCCCTTTTGCGATTGTCAATAAATTAATACATAATTGAAAATTTTCAATA
Source organism: Portevinia maculata (assembly GCA_949715645.1). Taxonomy (NCBI): domain Eukaryota; kingdom Metazoa; phylum Arthropoda; class Insecta; order Diptera; family Syrphidae; genus Portevinia; species Portevinia maculata. The sequence goes on along the minus strand of OX454526.1, from coordinate 18,968,350 downwards.
TGTACTATTGTGATCGAACGATTCTGCGGGATTTTGTCAATCGCAATCAATTGAAAAATGCAATTGACAAAAATATCAATGAAAGTCTTCCGTTCACAATAGCACACATTGAATTTATTCAATTATCCATGGACACTTGGAATTGGGGAGATGACTTTAAACATTGACAACTTCTACACTTAAATGATATTAAACGAGGACCTTACACACAAAAATGCCGAATATAGCGTGTAACGAAGGCATAGTTTCCGACGCCCATTTTATTTTGGAAATGTAACTAGCAATGCAGTGGGCCACTATCTCAAAACTACAAGTGACGCAATTAATACAATTGTACGATAACTTCACTATAAAATATTTTGTCCTCGAAACATACACTTTTTTGAACATGATATTGCCGGAGAGAGAGAGAGAGACACCTTGTCGAGCCGCACTGCTTAGGTGCAAAAAACATTTTTTCCTCCCGTCGTTGCCGTGTTTCTCCATTTATAAATTAATATGTGTGTGCTCTTTGTCACACACGCGTTTTCCTCATACTAATTGTGTGCCGTGTCGCACAGATAAAGAGGGTGTTTGTTTTACCGATCATCGCATTCGTTGTAATTTTTCGTAGTGTGTAAATCGCAAAGCCTCGGCTATTGTAAAATACACATAATTTTATAAATTGTCCAAAAATATGGCCTTTAATAAATATACATAAAACCTGGGACACATACCTGCAAATTTGACGCGCATTGTTGGTCTGCACCACAAGTGGATGTCGATTCAAAAAGTTACAGCGTTTGTGATGTAACATAAATCTATCTTCTGACAAAGCCCTTAAAGCAGCTTGTCACTAGCAACGGAAACAGTTTCCAAAATGTTAAGTGTTAGAACAGACGTCACGGCCAACAGAACACCGTCACCTAACATATTAAAATCTGCTTCTATTTTCGTCTGTCATTTTGCTACTTATTTTTTTTTATTATTTTATATATGTACATAATTAAAAAAAAATATTTTTATTATTAATAAAAATTACTAAATTTGCCTCTAATTCACAAATTAACAACAATGTGGATTAAACGTTAATTCACGGCTCATTAATTTAAAATCATGTCCATGCATTAGCTAATTTTCGTTAAATAATAAATGATATGGAAATTGGGAATCGTTAAGTAATAAATTGTATGGAAATACCACATCCAACATCCCAGTTCAAAGATTCGCTGTCAGTTGTCAAAAATGCTGTCAGTTATATTTTAACTTAATTACTCGTTAACTTTAGCACTGGTCTCAGTTTATGTGCCCTGCAATTCTGGTTCTGCACTGCCGCTAGCTCTCGATAACCTTTTCTCCTCACTTTATAGCTTTGACTATATAATAGTAGGGGGCGATTTGAATGCGCGTCACCCGCTCTGGGGCGATTCATTAACTAATCAGAATGGTTCTCTCCTAACCCGATGGTTCCAGGATAATCATTTTCTTGATCTTGACATAGTAGCAGCCCCGGGTCCTACTCGACCTAGCTCGGGCTCTCACATAGACTTTTATTTTATTTCTTCTAACCTAAGGTCGGAAAATAACATCGCTTGCCTTACTTTGGACAAAATCTCTGATCACTTCTCGGTGTTTATGAGAATTAAACTGAATCTAGAAATCACTCTCCCTGACTTTCCACAGACGTTCGCTTCTTTTAAAAACACCAACTGGTCCAATTTTAATAACGCGCTTAACTTCGGCCTTACTAACCTCAATATTCCAACCGATAGAAACATTACTAATTCTGAAATTGACGGGCTTATTGATTCCATTACGAAAGTAATTTCTGATTGTATCGCTAGTCATAGCGCTCAAAATGCTTTACGTCCAAATTGGTTCAATATATCCTCACCAACCCTTAACCTGTTTAAAACCAGAAAAGCATGGAAGCGCAAGCTAAAAAGAATTTTTCACCAATTTGGTGACCGTATTAATCAACCCTACCTTGTATTATCAGCCCACATCAGCTGTCTTAGTAAAATCATTAAAGACAGAGTCCGTTTAGAGCTAAACGAACAATTTCGAAAAAAATTAAGCACCTTAAAACCATCGTCAAACGTTTTTAAATTCATTGATCAGATTACAGGACGTAAAAGAAATCCAAACGCAGCTAACCAAGAATTATCTTATGGTGACAGATATTTTTTCTCCCCAACAGAAAAAGTTGAAGCGTTTTTAAACTTCTACTCGGAACTCTACGCTTTAAAGATTCCATCAGCTGACATCTTTAGAAGTTTTAACATTCAACAGCTCTTTTTCGGTTTGGAATGAAAATCTTCTAGTCGCTAATTTTTCCCCTAATAACAAATCAGATGACACCACTGTTGAGCATTTTGTCTCCAGTAGCTCGGTTGAGTCTTTTATTTCCTCATTAAACAATAAAAAGTCTTGCGGACCCGACCATATTCCTAACTTTGTACTTCGAAAAGCCAAAACAACTGTAGCCAAGTTTTTAACCCCCATTTTTAATAATTGCTTAAATAACTGTTATTTTCCCGTCGCTTGGAAAAAAGCTAAATTAATACCGATTAAAAAAAGTAACACTCCTTACACTTTGGATAATTTTTGCCCCATCTCTTTACTTTCAAATCTTGGAAAAATTCTTGAAAAAATAATACTTTCTAAACTTCTCAACTTTTTTGATGACTCTGATCCAATCCAAGCTCAACAATTCGGTTTTAAGCGAGGTCATTCGACTGAGCATGCGCTTTTATATCTGCAAGATAAAATATTGAAAAACCTACGAACCAAAGAGTGCACAGTTTGCTTGTGCCCTGGATCTAAAAAAAGCATTTGACTCTGTTTGGCACGCTGGTCTAAATTTCAAACTTAATCAGTTAAACTTACAACCAATTTTTATTAAAATACTACAAAGTTTTCTTTCTAATCGTAGCCTCTCAGTTTCTTTCGAAAACGAAACTTCTGCCTCCTTTGCTATCCATGCCGGAGTTCCCCAAGGCTCAATTCTGGGCCCCTTCCTCTTTAACGTATACCTCAACGACTTCCCGATTCGCCACCAAAACTCGCAAGCTATTCTATATGCTGATGATACTATCTTATTCAGTGCAAACGCAAGTCCACATGGGGCTCTTTATTCAATTAAAACCCACCTTAACTTGGTAATTCCATACTATAAAAAATGGGGAATTGACCTTAACATAAGTAAATGTGAATTAATTTGCTTTCGTAATGCTTCTGGGAAGGGCCACCACCTTGCAGTACGTGAGAGCCGATATCTCAAACTTTCTATAGCGGGTAACACTATTCCCCTAAAAAAATCTATTAAATACCTTGGTATTAACCTACATGAAAGAATTAAAATGAACCCTCACGCGAGGAAAGCCCTGAACAAGGCTGCTGCTGCGAAGCTGAAGCTTCTGCTTAACTCGAGGAATGTAGAAACAAAAACCAAACTATTAATGTACAAAACCCTAATACGTACCCTAAATGTCCTATGGATTTCTCATCTGGTTCTCAATCACACCAAATGTTGCCCTTGAACTTCACAGATTTGAACGCTTTATTATCAGAAAGTGTATTAACAAAAGACGAAGACCATCTGGTAAATGGTACTCCAACAAAATAGTGTATGAAGAGTCCGGCATATCCCCGCTTCTTAACTACCTTATCTTCCTTGCAAAGAAAAGACTCCCATCTTTATAATACCACGCTAACCCTATCCTCCAGGGCATATACCATGATAACATCAACTGGTCCGTTAATGACAGATATTATATATCTCCAATCGGCATCTCCAACGAGGGCTCTAGCGCTGCCTTCCAATTCCCTGATGTTGACAATTTACTCACCCCACTTTTTTATAAAAAAACAATTTCCAGAAACCTACAGAGGCTAAGTAACTCAACTCCTCTTAGCTCTTCCGATGCAAACTTAATCTAAGACTAATAAACAATAAAGCTCATCAATTTTATGTACATTTAAAAACTTCATAAACGAACCAAAGTTGCTAACAACGAAGTCAATGTGAAACTCTAAACTAATGAATCATTAATCTGTAACTGATGTGAAACTTATAGAATTACAAATTTATAATAAAATATTTTAAACAATTACCTATCACAGTAATAGTAAAATTAATAAAACTTGAACATTGTAACCCAGATCACAAGCACTAAAAACTAAAAACATTGTCCAAATCCAAATGGTAATAGAAATAGAAATGCAAAAGATTTTCTCAAATTGCTGTACCCTGAAAATGACATTTAAATTTTTTGTATTTATACACTTAAATAAAAACTGGGTCTTCTACCCATCCTTTTTGCACACTTATCAGTGTTTGGGATAGAGACGCTTATATGCGTATCTATCTATTGTACTCATTGTTATTTTCTCTCTTTCTATCCACCTTTTTATTTTTATTGTTAGGTTAAGCTATAAAGTAAGAATATCGTCTTGTTGAGTGAACGTTTTCATATTCCGCAATAATTTAGACTCGGTCTTGAAAATAAAAATTCGCTGCATTCTGAATAACAGAAAATATAATATAACTTGTGTAGCGTGGCCAATACTAAGTCGGCAATTATAAATTCGTATAAGTGACTATTTACATAGATTTAAGATAACTAAAATGTATTAAAAAGAAAATCTCAATAAATACTACTACTACTACTACTACTAATTACTCGTTAATTCACCAACTTCGGCGAATTAGTTGATCGCATGTTTATTAACGTCAATTAACTTCAAAAAAAGTTTGCGATTAAGATTTCTCATTTAATTCATGGATTAAAAATAGTTCACCCTTAATATGGGTTTATTAATTCGCCTGTAAGTTTTTAAGAAACTACATAGTAAATGAAAAACATCAAATTGCAAAGCAAAATAATCGACTTACTTTTCCCTTTTTCGGGATATGGTGTACCACAGATATCTTTCCATTCGCGGGAAAGCGCATTGTTCAACAGGGGGTAAAAATATATACAGAGTCTAGGTGAAGGTGTCCTGTAATCCTTCGTCCTGAACAGCTTATTTATTGTGGGAACATATTCGGACTACTTGTTTTAATGACCCGAATTTTAAAGCATCAATAGGTTAGTTTAAGTTGAGGTGGTTGTCAGCTACAGGCGACACATTTAGACCAATGTGAGATCAAATTTGTTAAAATTGGATCCGCGTGTTGGAATGAAATGCAAAATTTTTCAGGTGTTCCCCAAGGAAGTCATATTGATCCTCTTCTATTCCTTCTTTTTATCAATGATTTAGCCTCTTTCGTATCAAGCTCGAAATATCTTTTGTACGCAGATGATCTAGAGATCTACGAAACAATAAACTGTATGTCAGATGTCTTAGCGTTGCAATATGACTTAAACCGATTAAATGATTGGTGCGTTCTTAATGGCCTTTATTTCAATATAAGAAAATGTTCGGTTCTCACGTTTAGTAGGAAAAAACTCCCTATATTATTTAATTATATAATACTAAACACGCCATTGAGTAGGGTTTTAGACCAAAAAGACTTAGGATTCATCTTTGACACTGAACTAAACTTTTCTTTGCATATAGACTACATAGTTGGCAGAGCTAATCAAATGCTAGGGTTAAATATTCGAAACTCTAAAGATTTTAGTGATCCATATACTCTTAAAACTTTGTACAATGCGTTGATCTGTTCGATATTAGAATACTGCTGTATTGTTTGGAATCCTTTTTATCGCAATGCTGAATTTCGCCTAGAGAAAATTCAAAGAAGGTTTACTAGGTATGCACTACGTAAATTCGACTGGAACAATAATCTTCCAACCTATGATGATAGATGTTCTTTAATAAATTTGAAACCTCTTTTTTAAAAGAAGGATATATTATTCCGCAATATTTGCTAATGATGTCTTAACTGGCCACATTGATTGCTCGTTTCTACTGTCTTTATTTAATGTTTAGGCTCCTTCCCGTGTTCTTCGACCTAGGGATCATCTTTTCTTTATGCCACCTAGACACAGAACTAATTACGGTCAGAAGGATCCTATCACTATGGCTTGCGTTAATTATAATAAATACAAAAACCTAATTGATTTCAATGTGAGTAGGGAGCATTGAAAATCCGTATTTTTAAGTAATTTATAAAAACTGCCGTATTCATACCTATTATTGTAAAGTAATCTAAAATAAGTCGAACTTGTAAGACGAAATGAATAAATAAATAAATAAATAAATAAATAGACAAGGCTTCTTTGATCGCCATAACTTCCGCTTGGCACACGCTAAAATCATTAGAAAGACGGAAAGAGAGACTAAGATTAAGTCCTTTCGAAAAAACGCCTCCAACTACCACCTCACTAATTTTTGATCCATCGGTCTAGAAGTGGATCGATTTATCTTCCCTTAATCCATCGTTCTCCTAACGAGGGGAGTTGTTCGGAGTGCTCCGCTATTGCACAGACAAGTTGGAATTTGCACAGCTTATCACAATTTATCGCTTTATCTAAGACCGTCTACTAAACAACCACCTCGTATGTAAGAATTGGTCCGACCGATTTGTATAGGCAATAAGTGATGCGGGGTTGTAAGCCAACTTGTTGCCAATGGCTTTTTGCAAACGAAAAGTGCTACTGTAGCTTTTTTGACTCTTTCTTATATGTTGGGTTTCCAGCTATATTCCAAGATAATACCCAAGAATTTAGCTTCGTCGGAAAAAGTCAAGCTTGTACATAGTGCGAACTGAGGCCTCTCTTCTTACTACATAATAGTTGTTGTATCCTAATTTGCGCATCTGATTAAGCTCAGCTTAAATCACATCCGGGTTTTCGGTTTTTAACAAGTTATCTAGTGACCCTCTTGTCTCGATCCTGTGTAGTGATTAACATTACAATTTTATTTGCAATTAACATTGCAATTTTTTTTCAAGTTTCCCCCTTATTCACCTGACTTACAGTTTGGGACAGATAACGTCAATTCGGACCACATATTGCGAGTGTAAATTGATAATTGACTATACTCTATCCAACAAAAATTGTCAGTACAGGGAAGATAGGATGTCTGTGTCTCAGTCTGGTTGCAATGACTTACACAAATCCGTCCCTCTTTAAAGCTCTCGCATGGTTGCCGTAGTGTGTATGATAATTCGCCATAACTCAGGGAGCAATTCTATTAGGGTTACCATCTTCCAATTTAAAATAAAAATATTGCGGAACGAAATAAATTCCGTTTTTATTCCTTTTCTGGTAAGATAATAAAAGGTGCGTTTTTTTTAAGGGTATCACCAGTAGACCAACAAAATATATAAATTTCGTATCACAAAGAAAAATCGAAACGAAAAATACATCACTGTCATCCAATTTATTCGTTATAAATAATGTAAAACATAAAATACTAATTTCTTATATCACTACTCAACTCAACTAATCCGATGAGTAATTACTGCTACTGCTCTCGTTATTTAGGTCTATTATTAACCTTTCAACTGCCTGCTCGGCAAAAACGTCCATTTCCCACATATTTGGCTCAACAACCTGTTCAACGTGTTGGATACATCGATGCCATTTTTCCTTGTCAACCCTTGTAAGTGCTATCGTTAGTAAGTCTCTTTTTTCAGCCATTTTAAATGACTTGTTTTGGCTTGCTACAAACCCTTTCACTTGAGCCCAAACCAATTCTATTGGATTAAGGTCACAGTGATAAGGCGGCAAGCGAAGCACTTTATGTCTCGCATTTTGAGCCATTTCATCCACGACGTATGTTTCAAACTTGGCTTTGTAACGTTTAACGATTTTAAGCAACCCATTGTATGATTGCATCCCTACCTAACTTGAGATCTTCCTTTTGGGAATTCCCGCATTCCTTGGCAAAACAGGCGTCATTCATCGGAAAAACAAAGACATCATACAAACAGGTACAGGTAATGAGATGAAAGGATGTATTTACGTTTTTTTTTTTTATTTAAACAGTTTGCGACATAAACTCAATCAGCAAGATTTTCTAAAAACATTTCCCAGTCCTTTCCGCTATATGTATATTGTGAAAGGTCTACCTTCAGGCAATTAGAATACAAAATTATATTACCACGACGCAATGTCATATACCTAAACAGATGGTAAAAAAAACTGCACTTGTGCAGCTGTACAATAGAAATATGTACAATCAAATTAAAACCGAATGGCAACACCCCATGTAATAATTCGTTCTCAAAAGCACCAAAACCGAAGAACAAAATCCATAGAAAAACCCTTAATGATATGCTTCATTGTAGAGATGCTAATACTCTTCTGATGTGCTTCAGTCATACACACTGCTTATTTTGGTGAATGATAATAGCAAGCGAACACAAGACGATCATGCTCATTCCCATTCGGCTGTGTGGGAGACTGCTTGTGGTGGATTGTATGCGAATTTTAGGAAAATTACAACAACAATTCCTTGGTATGACAGTGGTTTGGTTTTTATTTCAGTGGCAATTCTTGTATTTGAGTGCCGTGAGAGTATCTACAGGCACCACTGGTAGAAAAAAAGCTTCTCCATAAGGCCTATACTGACAATTTTTGTTGGATAGAGTATAGTTCCAATGGGTGCTATTGTGAGCGGATGGTTTTCATTGATATTTTTGTCAATCGTTGTTTTGTAATTGACTTCGATTGACAAAATCCTCTAGAATCATTCGTCCATAATAGCACACGTTTAAAATAGTCAATTATCGATTGTCGATTGACACTCGCAATAAAGGTGACAACCCAAGTACTTCAAGGACTATTTAATGTCCTCTTTCCAATGTTTTGTTTTATCGTTTTCTTCAACTGCTAGTTAATTGATTGATCACCAATAAACAACAACAACTAGTCTTTATAATCGAGGTATCTACCAACACTGGTGAGGTGTAAAGATTAAAACTAGAAAGCTGAAATTTGGAATATATACTCTAGGGCCCCAAGTCCTCAATTCTATAAATATTTTTAAAATTCGCCCACTGACATTCGCAATATTTAAAAAATACGTTTTATTCTTCGTAAAGAATTCAGGAAAAATAATTCTTAACAATTCCTTTATACCAAGTTTTTTTTTAGCACGGCCACGTTTTAGGGCTTCGCCAACCATTTGCTTGTGTGAAGTGAAAAAACCCAGAATTTTAAGCCGACTATGTACGGCAAATTTGAGAAGTTTATCTGACAATTGATACTCTTGGATGTTTGTCAGACTTTTGCAAGAGGTCCGATAGCGAAAAAAAAATAAGTCTTACAGGACCGCTGCGGGATTTCAACCTGGTACCCCTCTATTGGTAGTCAATCACCACTTAATTTAAAAGCATTTTTAAAATGAAACCAGCCTATAGCCCACCATTTACATACATCTGCACACAGTTGCGACATTCTGTGTACATATCAGCTGAAGATAACTTAGCAACTACTTTATTTGCATTTTCAATGATCCATCGTCAATTGTTACTATTTCGCTCAATATTTGTTTGTTAAATACAGCCTTGAGCCAACACCCCATATTGACTTTACCCCATAATGTGACGTTTGAAATTAATATGATAGCAAACACGCAGAGCTACTTGAATCACTTGCTGTGACTGTGATGGCACGACAGAGTGTCCCCAAATATATTTTCACACATAAGCCTTTTTCGTTGATGCAATTGAAAAAAGAAACAGTACAAGATGCTAAAATAAATCTATGAGGAAATAATGATAAAGAATTCATTAATCAAATGTTGACTATAAAAGAACTTCAGAATTTGACAGACAGCGTCATGAAGTTTTTATTCTTACAGGTTTTCATAGTGTATCTTAGGCTCGGTCGATGTCGTTTGACTTTTTAAAGCGACTTTCTATAGCATTTTACCAAATTTGAAGAATACAAATTGTTGCTCTTTCGCAGTCTTTGTTATCGGAGATCTAACAAGTAGTAAATACAATTGCTTGTGGCATAAAAACGACATGAAATTACAAAAGGTTAACAACCTGATAAGAACTATCTATCTCTGTTTGACGGTATCTCATATTTTCAGAATTTCAACTATTTAGGCATATTTTTGTTCCAAGTTTAAAAGAGGACGGAGGATGAAAACAATTTGGTATTAAACAGAGTAAATTGTTATTCGAGAAGACATATGACAGTACCTACCTCAAAATGTGGAAATTCGAGTAAATTCAATTTAAATTGATAGATAGATAGATATAATATTTATTTCTTATGGTTCCATAATACAGAAGAAGATTTTTATGATTTATAAGTTTTACAGTATTCATAATAACTAAGAACATTTAAGAAAATTAAGTGACATTTTTTACTTTTATATACATAAGTAATAAAAATAGTGTTGAATGCCACATCATTGGCTTATACAACATAAAAAGTTATGGGTGGGGTGACCCTTTAAGAAAAACCAACAAAATGAAATCAGGAGTTCGAAAGAAAACATTAATTTTAAACAAAAGATTCAGAGGTAAGATGCAAGATACAGTATGAACAAGGAGATGCAAATAACAAAAGAGAAATTAAAATTTTACAAATGTTGAAAATGTAATTTGAAAGTAAACTAAAGTTTAAATTATCGGAATTAAATTAAACCAGAATATCAGAAATAATAGATTCTAAGCCATATAGTCAAATCGTAAGAGCCAAATTTTGATTTGCTTTATAAATGGTCCAGGTATTGATAATGCTCTGATAGACTGCGGGAGTTTATTAAACAAACGATAAGACAAAATAGAATGAAAATTACGATAAGCAGTTTTACGGAAATTGGGAACAGATAACATATTAGAGACGTTTACACGTAAATCATAAGTGGAAATGACACGAAAATTGCGATTACCAGACTTCATGAAAAACGTTTTTAATTCCTTGAAACAATACAAATGACGAACAGGAAGAATATTCAGGTCACAGAATAAAGGAAAGCTAGGGTGTCTACGAGGTTTACGACATATAAGTCTTAAAACATATTTCTGCAATATTAGCAGCGGATGTATTTTATTTAGGTACACACCTCCCCAACAAGCAATTCCATATTGCAGCTTGGAATGGAAAATTCCGTAATATATATCCTTTAAAAGCTTAGAAGAACATATATTTCGCAGGTAATAAAAATATCTACATAAGTGAACATCGCAAGTACTTTTTCAGTAAGTTTGTATGAAACGAAAAACTCATTCTAGAGTCCAGGCTGAGTCCCAAGTACTTAAAGTTGTCTACTGCTTCAATTAAAAAGCATTGATCACTGCAGATTACACAATTACAGTAAGTGTGAGAGGAAAGACCGGATGTGCAATTGCAATTAGTCAGTTTGTATTTTTGATACTCAGGTGCGTGGAAGAACACATTTGCATCAAGTTTGGCCGAGTGAGATAAATTGAAGAACATTATTTTAGTTTTGGAGCTAATAACTAATTGATTTTCAGCAAACCAGTGTCTCAAAAGATTAAGATCACAATTTACATCAGACACCAAGTTTAAAGGGCTGTTTGAACCATAAGAGAAACCTATATCATCCGCAAAGGCATAGGTGATCCTTTGAAGTCAAGAGAAAACAGTGAATTGATGTAGACTAAAAACAAAATGAGGCCCAAAACTGAGCCTTGTGGTACACCTAGATTAATGAACTTGACTTCACCAATTTTTACTTGTTGCGATCTGTTTTTCAGATACGACCTAAGCCAATTTAGTTTGAAACCACGGAATCCGGATTTCTCAAGTTTCCTCAAGAGAATTGTATGGTTAACCATATCAAAAGCTTTGGTTATATCAATAAATAAGCCCGCCGTGCAATTTTTTCCATCTAGGTGTGACATAATTTGAGAACAAAACTGTGACAGTGCATCTTCCGTCGACTCTCCTTTTTGAAATCCAAATTGAACTGGATGAAAGAACTTGGTTTTAGTTAAAAAACTCAATATCGTATTTTTCATAAGCTTTTCAAATATTTTACTGAAAACAGAAAGAAGAGAAATGGGCCTATAATTGCAGATTTGACAGCCATACCTGAACAATGCGAATATTAGACCGTGGTTTTCTCCTAGAGTATCATTTTCTTCTTCTTCCTACACGGCGGACGAAGCTATGATCAGGATAAAATGGATCATTACACCTTTCACCCCACTACATTCCTACTAGTCCGCCTGTGGGGGTTGACCTCATATTGGCAGGCCTCCCGATTTCGGATCATTTCATAACTACAGTTTACACTTTTTTTAACAACGTCCACACTGAATCGATCCAGGAATCTCTCTTAGAACTAGGTGTTGAGGATTTCGTCACTTCATGGATCATTTCCATGCTCAAAATAAGGATCATTCAAGCAAAACTTGGTAACACACTTCTAACCAAATTAGTAAGCAGAGGAACACCTCAAGGTGGGGTGATCTCGCCTCTTTTATGGAATATGGTATTTAACAAAATCCTGTCAAGTCTCGACAGGGAATGTATCAAAGTTGTTGCGTATACGGATGACGTGGTTGTTCTAGTATCAGGAATGTTTCCGAACGTGATAAGTGAAATCATGGACGGAGCACTGGGTAAGATTAGCGGTTGGGCTACAAGTTGTGGTCTTAGCGTTAACCCTAGCAAAACTGAACTGATGCTTTTCACCACCAAAATCAAAATACCAACCTTCTCACTTCCCCGTAACCAAAATCTTCCTTTATCCACCAGCGCAAAATACCTTGGAGTCATGCTTGACCCTAAACTTAACTGGAAGTCCAATATCGAACACCGAGTGCGGAAGGCAAGCATAGGTTTCTACGTCTGTAGTAAAACTTTCGGCAAGAAGTGGGGGCTTCAACCAAAGATGGTTTGTTGGATGTACACAGCTGTGGTACGTCCCATCCTCACCTACGCATCACTGGTACGGTGGCCCGCCTTAAGCAAAGCCTATAACGTAATTAATTTAATTAGAGTCCAAAGAACAGCTGGAATTGGAATCACAGAAGCCCTTCCATTAAATCCGACCGAGGCGCTTAATGTGATTCTGAATTTTCTGCCAGTGGATCTGCATATAAAAAACATTGCAGCGTGTAGCGTTGTTAGATTGAGGGAATCTAAATGGCCATACCAGCATATTACTTTCCCTTCCTGACGGCATAAGACGTATACCTACGGACTACATTGTACCCAAACTCAACTTCCATATTAACTTCTCTGTTAGATTCCCCTCAAGTTCAGAATGGGAGGAGAATGCGGTCGCAAACGAATTCGACATACCATCTTCACAGATGGTTCGAAGATGAACTGTTAAGAAAAGGCCTGCTCCTACATTTTCTCAACAGAACTGGACTTCTCTAAAACTCTTCGCATTCCCATCGCAGCCAGCGTCTTTCAAGCAGAAGTATTATAATTAAGGAAGCGTGTAGAATGCTCCTCAACATAGTGACAGCCAGAAAAAAAAAATGAGCATCTTCGTCGACAGTCAGGCCGCGATTAATGCTGTCGGTTCAACCAAGTCAACGTCCAAGCTCCAAGTTGTGGAATGCAGGGAGACACCGAACAGGACCTGTCATCGGTTTGATAACACCCTCGTCTGGGTTCCTGGCCATAGGAACATTGAAGGGAATAAGAAAGCCGATGATCTTGCCAGACGTTTCTCTGCTCTGTGCGTGTCTCATGCGGAGGAAGTCTCCCCTCCGCTGGGATATGTAAAGAGAGAAATCCTCCTGCACTTCATCTCAAGGGCTGAGACTAGATGGATGAACCTGACAAACTGTGCCATAACACCCACTGCCGTAGCTGCGCTGACACAAACAAGAGTGAAACAGTGTTCCATCTTCTTGTGAGTTGTAAGTGTCCGGCTCTAGCCAAAACCAGACGCAGTGCACTAGGTCATTCCTTTTACGATGAACTTTCGGCCATCCAAGGCATCCAACAAAATCATCAAATTTCTCAACTCCACAGGCTGGTTTTGAGCTCCTTTAACATCCTTCCCCACCTCTTAACCCATTTACTACCACTGTACCCGCTTGGGTACAAAATTTTTAAACTTTTTATCACTTTACCTTTGACTTATCTGGCATTTTTTAAATGAGGTTTGAATTTATTTCTATTTTTTGACATTTCCTTAGCATGTGAAACCATTTTTATTTGAAGAAAATACCAAATGTTCCTTTCGGTGGAAAAATTTTGAAGTGAATTTAACAATTTTGTTGTTTTGTGAGGTTGGTTTTTTTCTTATGTGAAAAAGTGATAATTATTTCTAATATTTGTTTACTTCTTTGTCCAAAATAGTTGGCAAACATTGTTGTTCAATAAATAAAAGTGAACAAATAAAAAAAAGGATAATTTATTGAAGGTAACTAGCTTTGAAGTTTAGTGTACCCGCTTGGGTACAATGGGAAGATATGAAGTCATTTTTATATTATTCTTAGAATGAACTTCAAACCTTTTGCAACATCCTCTTTCTACGGAAGGAGATTCGAAAGTTTGCCAAACGCTGTCAGCGCGATAGAAGAAGATGAAAGGAATGCGTTATATGATGTTGCAATAATACCACCTGACATTGATTACAACACAGACGAGGATGAAATTGAAGTTCATAATCTGGAAAGTGTACAAATCCCAAATGATGTTCCAGGTAACGTTGAAATTTATGTCAGAGATGAGGAGTACGACAGTGAAGATGAAGTTCCTTTGTCAATGCTAAAGCTTCAATTCGTGATCAAAAGAATATCATTCCACGGTGGTCTGTAGGCGAAGTCTACCTGAATATGAGTTCTACCAACAACTTCGAAAACTGTATTTTAGATATGAAAATGAGCTTAGAAAATAAATCTCCCGTTGACATTTTCGAAACGCTGTTTGATGATGACGTCATTCAAATGGTTTTATATCAAACTCGTCTTTATGCTTCCCAACAGAACCATCATAATTTTGAACTATCGAAACAAGATCTGCAAGTTTTTATAGGCATACTGTTTTATAGTGGCTACCACTCAATGCCAAGGGAGTCCATGTATTGGCAATTGGACGAGGACACGCGAACTCCAATAGTCTCGCAACAGATTTTTTGAAATAAAAAAGTTTATTCACTTGGCCGACAACTATCAAATAGATGCTCAAGATAAAATGGCTAAAATAAGACCCCTAATGAATTAAATTTCAAAAGTGGGGCTTTGTGCATGAACAATTATCTGTTGACGAGGCCATGATTAAATATTTTGGACACCATTCCTCAAAGCAATTCATAAGAGGAAAACCAGTAAGATTTGGATTCAAAAACTGGATGCTAACAAGTAGTTGTGGCTATTTATATAATTTTGACACATACTGCGGTGCTAAGAATATAGACCCTGAAAGATCGCATATACCATTAGGGTCTCGAGTCGTTCTTGAATTATTAGAAACTGTTAAATTTCCTACTGACCACATACTATTTTTCGATAACTATTATTCTTCCCATGAGCTGTTGCGTCTATTGAGAACAAAAGGATTCAGAGCCACTGCAACCACAAGAGAGAATAGGACAAAAAAATGTCCATTGCAAGTAAAGAAAGAGTTCAAGAAAAAGAAAAGAGGAGTGTATGAGCACACTTATGATGCAAACAACAAAATTCTATTCCTAAAATGGAATGACAATAGTGTTGTCACTATGGGCACAAATTATGATGCCATAGAAGCATTGCATTTTGTGAAGCGTTGGTCATCTGCAGAGAAAAAAAGGTCCTCATACCTCAGCCAAAACTAATCGCTGACTACAATAAAGGTATGGGTGGCGTTGATTTGCATGATCAAGCGGTAAATGCATACAAAATAAAAATAAGAGGAAAAAAATGGTGGTGGCCGCTTTTCACTTCTATGCTTAGCTCCGCACTAGTGAACGCTTGGAAGCTCTCCAAACTCGCAACCGATTCCCGAGAGGATTTATTATCATTCCAGATAAGTATCGCACGTCACTATCTAAAAAATTACACTCTAAAGACTAAAACACCAAAACGTACTGTTGCTGCAAGTGTACTATATGCCGAGGGACTCCATTTTCCTCAAAGAATTGAGAAACCTCTTAGGTGCAAAGAATGTCACATGAGGGTAAGATGGAGTTGTGAGCTTTGTGCCATTGCTCTTTGTGTTGAAAAAAATTGTTTCAAAAAATTCCATACTAAGAATTAGAACCCACGCTTTACCACTGTACCCGCTTGGGTACAGCCCAATAACCTTATAAGTTACTTTTAAAAAAAAAATATTTTTACTAATTTATGTTGTAATGAAGGTATTCAATAAAAATATGTTGAACAAAAATTGAATTTTTAACTTTAAAAGACTTTGGTTTTAAATGGGTTAATTTCAGGTTCCGTGAGTTGTGGTATCAAAACGGCACTCAACGCGTTATTTGTGTTGTTTCCTCGTCAGGAAACGGGAAATACAACCACTTAAACCAACCAACCAGCCAACAGTTTACCCTCGTAAAACGCGATAGCTAGGTTCTAAAATCGCGTAATACGATACTTGGTTACGGTTTCAAAAAAAAAAAAACAAATTATGCATCTAAATTTGTTAAATAAATACATATTCAAAAACAACTAACTATTCCTAGATCATATCCTTTAAACACGTACCTACCCGACTCGTAAAAAGCTGCAGAAATAAACAAAACCGGACAGGTGTTTCAGTGAGACGACATTGAAGGCAATTTTCATAACTTATATATACTGATTAACCTACGGAACACGTGATTGTGTTATATAGGAACTCACTGAACCACAGGAATGCGATAGGTATATGCTGTCCAAAAACAAAAGATACTACATTAATATTTCTCTTAAGGAATTTTTTCTCTTAGCACATTTTTAATGAAATGAAATGTTTAATGCTTGTCTCTGCTTTATCGTGTTTACCTTTTATTTTATTTTCAATGAATTTTAAAAGGATTAAAATTTTAATAAGGCATAGACTATTTTAGAATCGATAAGGTCATAAAAACTTGCGTTGATAGGTACATAATATGTACATATAAAATCTACCTGTAATTCGCATGCTAAAAAAAAAGAATTCCATAAAAGAAAAAGGTCTAGTTTTTATTCATTAATATTTGAGAAGTTTAGCACCCATGGCAATTTCCCTTTTTTCAATGGTGTGTAAATGTGTATGTATGTTTGTACAGGGTGGCGGATGAATTTTGCTACATTGAGAAACTTGAATAACTTTTTTTGCAGTTCATACAATTTATTTATTCTTTGTTCATTCATTCAGTTTTATTTGTTTTTTTTTAATGATTTTTAAAAATAATTAAATTTAAATGGTCTCCACACTGAGTGACGCATGTGCGGCATCTTAGCAAACAATTGTTCATGACTGCCTGTAAAGTTGAACTGGGAATCGCCTCAATTATTGATTGAATGTTTTAAATCATTCAAATTTGTTGGTGTGGTGTTGTTAACTTCCTGTTTACAATAACCCCGCAAGAAAAAATCTGTTGCCGTCAGGTCTGGAGGAGACCTGGGGGGCCAAGAAATATGGAGTTTCTTGAAATGATTTTATTGGAAAATTTGCGTTGCAACTCTGTCATTAGATTCCTGGTTATGTGTGAACTTGCCCCATCTTGTTGTAACGACACACAGATTTGAAATTTATTATCTTCCGGTGTAGTTCTTGGAAAACAAATCCTTTAACATTTTAAAACGACGGTCTCTATTTACCGTTCCAGTGCGTCCGTTTTCTCAATAAAAGTATGACCCGAAAATTCAGCTTCATGAAACTGCACACCGCACTGTGACTTGAGCTGTAGCAGTTCCGTCTCATGGAGAATTTCTGGGGTCGAGTAACTTCATATTCGACAGTTTCGTATAGTCGAAGTGGCCTTCATCTCACATAAAAATGGAGTTGATCATGGTTTCGCCCTTGTCGACCATTTGAAGGAGCTTCTGGCAAAACTCCAAACGGATCGGAAAGTCTGCGGGGTTTAATTTGCTTGTAATATAAACCTTATATGCAAACAAATTCAAATCTTTGTGCAGAATTGTCTGCAATGACTGTCAGCTGGTACTCATTTGAGCAGATAAATATGGCAGCAGTTACAGCACATAGTGGACCTGTGAGTTGGCCACCTCGTTCGTGTGATTTGACACCTTTGTACTACTTTTTGTGCGGGTCGGGTACGTCAAATCTCTGGTCAATGCTGATAAACCAGCAACGATTGATCACTTAGAAACCAACATTCGACGTACTATTGGCGAAATAAGACCTGGTATGTTCGAAAAAGTAGTGCAAAATTGGACCGACGGCCGACCGATGGCGTTCATAAGGCGCAGTCGCAGAAATTATTTTTAAACATTAAATGCTATGAAATTTGTGAACTAATTTAGTCATTCCATTAAATTTGTTGTGTTTCATTTTTAAAAAAAAAGTTGTATGCCTCTATAAAAAAGACCCTATAGTACTGAAATAAATTTTCCAGAACTAGAATGAAAAGAATGTCGGTTTTTAGGAAGTAACGATAGAATCTATATTCTTCCATATCGTCGGTCACTCGAATTTTGAGTTTCTACTTTCTACATATTTGGAATCTTATCCGAATCAATTCTAGACACAGTAGAGTTTCGATTTTGCAGCCGTACGTCACTAGTCTATATTAGGAATCGGAAGGTCCCCTATTGGGTTTTTTAACACTTCAAAGAGATATTCAGGCTAGCGCGAGAATCAGTCTAATTTACATTGCTGACAATGAGAACATAAAATAACATACCTTAATATTGCCTGTAGACCCCTAAAAGTTACTATATGTATGATCAGCATCGATAGTAATGTCGATCTAGCCATGTCCGTCTGTCGACAAAAATTAGGCCTTTAAACTGGGCCAAGGGAGCTGAAATTTTAACCATATACTCTCTAGGGTCCCGAAATAATCAAGTTTACGAATTTTTGAAATCCGCTCACAGACACGCCCACAAACTAAAAAAAAACAAATTTTTCGAAAAAATCAAGTTTTGAGCTAGAAAGCTGTAATTTTTTATATATGATCTATGACTCCTAAAACTGCTCGGGATATAAAAATTGTATAAATTTTTATAAGCTGAAATTAATAATATACTCTCTAGGGGCCCGTTATGCTCATGTGTAAATATTTTCAAAATCCGCCTACTGACACGCCCACAATTAAATAAAACAATTTTATTGAACTACCCAAGTTTGAGCTAGGGAGCGTTTTTTCTTACAAAAGCTTCGTTTTTTTCGATAAAATCCTTTAAATGTTATATAACTAAATATGTAGAGCGTTCTTAAAAATTCAACCATACTAAGACTTTTGTCACGCCCACTTATGAGGGATAGGAATAAGAATAAGGTATCCAACAGTTCTCCCAAGCGGACTGTAGCCCGTCCCTATGTTTTATTTACCCTTTAATTTTATGACTTACTGTTGGGGAAATATGTACCTGTTAGTAGGTAGTAAAAGTTTACGGGTATAAAATTTCCAACAGGTATAAAGACTGAAAATCGAATTCAAATGTATGGACTCATCCTTGTGATCGCCAGTGTATGTACGTAACCACATTTTCCGTGAACAAAAAGGACCAGTGTTAACATTATAATATATAAAAAAGTATATGCTTGATAATGATAATGAGTACTTTTGTGTTTTGTACAGAATGTATTGTATGCTTTAATATCCAATTGAAAATTATATCCATTTTCAGCAGAGTTCTTTTCGAAGCCCAACGATACGATAGGCGCGAAATCCAACTCTGAAGAGACTTTTTATTTTTAACATTGTATTTAAATTGTACCAATTTATTAACTGTCAAATTTTCTTTTCTATTTGCAGGTATGTAGACGGTTTTCGGTTGAATTCTTGTTTACCTGGTTGGGGACTTTAAGATTTGCTTTTAACTGGGTCCAGCGAGTGGCATTGGCTCAGGATGAAGCTACCGCTCAGAGGTAATCGCTTTAAGACTATTAAGTTGAATAGTAATTATAATTAATGCGTCCGAAAATATACAAGTTGTAACTTGTTTTTTCGTCGAATTTTCAATGAACTAAAACTACAAAGATGTAAATTAGTCTTCTTGGCCACAGATGAAAGTTCTGATACCAAATTCATGCTAAGTAGGCATTATCTATAGGTAACTAGATTCTCTGGCAGGGTAAAGGGTAGCGGAAGCATGCATAAGGTCGGAACTATTAAGGATAGAAAACACACCTTACGCGAACCTTACTAAAGAAGGAAAAAACGCTTGAACATTGCAAAGCCTCCAAGAACTGAGAAAGACGAAGAAACGTTTAGGTAACTATATATGTACGTATAAGAAGATCTAAGGCATATATCAGTCTCAATAAGAATAACTGACAGGTGTCCTAACGGGCAACGAATCTATCTCAGAGTTGTTTTAGCATGACTGGCTCAGTTGGTACTGTCATGTTCAAAGGAAAAATTCTACGAACCCTGTCAAAAAGACAATACCTACAAAGGTTCCTTTACAATAGCAAAAAGAGGCATGCCTAAAAACTGCTGCATGAAACAATTGCAACAACACCAGCTTCAGTGACGCAGTGATTTGAAACTGGCTGGTCTACCACTGCGTTTTGAGGTCAAACCGGCGAACCCCACAGGCAGACCGGTAGTAATGCAGTGAAGTGGGAGGGTTATGACAGCCTTGTCGTTAAAGCAGAGGAAGGTCGCCAGATGCTGCGTCGAGACCGCAATAACTCCAGAACACATTCTGGAACACAAATATTTAGATAAAATACCAAAAAATGCATAAATAAGGATAACTGGACGTGCTCTTCTAAGGTGGGTTAGTCAGAGCAGCACTAAAATACAATTCATATAAGAATTCTATTTCGAAGGCGCTCTGTTTAGGTAGGCACACAACAAAAAATAAAAATCGGGCATTTACGGCTTATACATGGCCTGAAACCTAGCTTCTTCAACCATTTGCTTATACCAAGTGGAAGGGACCTAGAATTTTAAGCCGAATCCGAACGGCAAATTTGAAAGCTTCGCATGACAATTTATGCACTTGGATGTTTGTCAGACGTTCGCAAGAGGTTGGGCAGTGGAAAAAGTTCGAGATGAAACTTGGCACCGGGGCATTTGAGCCGGGGACCTTTCGATTAGTAGTCCAACACTCTAACACTGAGCTACTACGCCCACAATAGACCATAAAGTCGCAGTATACTATACATCTCCTATTATCTTATGTATTACATAATTTATCAAACACTAGTGGAGTTTCATGTAAGAACATGCCACATGCCATCTAAGATTCAGCAGGCATCTCAAATGGTACACTTTTTTACATGGTGCCTGGCAATCCGCATTGTTATCTCTAGTAACACTATAAGCCTGCTCAGAAAACTACAATTCCAAATTCTTCAGGCACTTGTCAACAAATCTTACTTGAACGAATACGACCAGCTTAAGACTGGGGTTATGTTTCTTATCTTCGATTGCTAGACTTCTCACAGCCCTTTGATAAAGTGAATCATAAAATCCTTTGTTGGGAAAGCTTTCCAACATTTTCATAGTCAGTGAAAATGATAAGTAGTAGTCTTTAACAAGTTGCATGCCACCATACAAAAAAAAAGTTTTTACATACCAACATTTTAAACTTCAATAGTTTCATAGTGATCTCGTTTTATTATTTATTTTATTATTTATTTGAAATTGATTGTTGACATTTTGTATTTCTTATACTATACGTATTAAAATAGTGTCAAATGCCAATTCAAAGGGCTTCATTACAAATAGTTGAAATATTGGTGGGGTGACCCTTAAGACATTAACAAAAAGATCTCGTGTATAAAGTGTTCTGTTCTTGTCTTTTCTTTTTGTGTGCGTGTTTTTATGGCGTGTCTACCGAAGTCTCACATGGCACTCTGTCAATGCTGCAATTTATTAATAAGGTGCCATGTTAACAACCAGTGGCCACACATACATATTTATGGATTGTTTTTCAAAAAAAGCATTTAATTTTGTGTTTTATTTGTATTATATTTAGAACTTATATTTGATTTTGTTATTTACAAAAAAAAAGAAATCGGAAAGTAAAATAATACAAATGAAAAACTGTGAAAATATCTACCATTTTGAATAAAGGAAAACTTAATGTTTGAAATACAGCAATAGAATAAACATTTACTTATGTGCGACTGAAGAAAGAATTCGCTTTTATCATCAAACCCATAAAAATATCAGCGACACAAATGAATAAGCATGGGAACCACCGGTACCGGTGATACACGCTGCCTCATGTTTACCATCGGTGGCTCACGTGGCAACCAACGTGTAGGAAATCAAACACCGGTGGTCAGGGCTCAATAATATTAGGACCGATACCGATACTCTTGCAGTAAGGGCGGCAGTGGCTCAGCCTTGAATTACATACTGATCGAGTGGTTAGATGTTCGAATCCCACCTCTTGCGATTTTTTATGATTTACAAGCGATTCGTTCATATGTCCACCACGGGAACGTCGTTGAACCCAATTTTCGATGACTCGTTCGCACATTTTGATCGATACGGCCGCTTTTTCTCGTTCAAAATTGGCTCTGAACTCCTCTAACGTCGCCGGCTTGTTGGGATAGACCAATGATTTAATGTAGCCCAATAAAAATAGTCTAGAGGCGTTAAATCATACGACCTCGGCGGCCAATAGATGGGTCCGTTTCTCGAGACAACGCGTTCACCGAACTGTGACTTCAATAACTCGATTGTTGCACCCGCTGTGTGGCTCGTTTCACCGTCTTGTTGTAACCACGTATCAGTATCACTGATGTCCCATTTATTCAATAGCTCAAAAAAATAACGTTCCCTGTATCGAATACCATTTACCGTAACGTGACGGTCATTTTCATCGACGAAAAAAAACGGCCATTGACGCCACCGGCATGAAAACCGCACCAAACAGTGACTTTTTGCGGATGAAGTGCTGTTTCATGAAGCATATGAGGGTTCTCACCTGTCCAGTAACGCATATTTGGCTTATTGACGAAGCCGTTTAACCAAAAATGCGCTAAAGATGATTTTGCGATGAAATTCTTCATTTTCTTCCATCATGTCCAGAGCCCAATTCTAGAACGTACGTCGCTTCATATAATCAAGTCAGTGGCTTTAGTTCTTGAGTCAGCTTGATCTTGTAAGAGTGTATGCCCAGATCTTTACGCAAAATTCGTCATAATGTGGTCTGGGAGAGACCCAATTCCTGAGAACGCCGTGAAATTGACTGATTTGTCTGGTTGGCGACAGACACTTCCACGGCAGCAATATTCTCTACACTTCGGGCAAAACGTAGTCTCACTGGCACGGCAACATCAAGCAGCGAATATTCTTACTCAAATTGTTTCACTAGACTATGAAATGCTTGTCTACTGGGATGAGAATTACGGCCGAAAATTAGCGTTAACGCTCTTAAAGTTGCGAAAAAAGACTCGGAATTTTGGTAAATTTTAATTATTTGTAAACGTTGTTCCTTTGTGTACTTCACCATGATGAAAATGTTGATTTTTTTTATATATTTTGACATTGATAGTTCGGTAATCGGTTTAAGGGTGCGTTTACACTGAAAGTTTGAAATTGTCAAGTCGCTAATGAAAAACCCTCTAGTTACAAAGCGCGGCAGAACCGAAATTTGGTTTGGAGAGCGAGAGAGAGGTGATCCCGGTGCACGTTGGTTATAAATGTTTGTAAATTCTAAAGTGAAGGAAAGATAGAGCATGGTAGAGCATTTGTATTTCATTGTACACCCGAATACACGCTTATGGGTGAACTGATATTCATTCCTAGCATGTCGGGTATTGCGGTTGAGATGTTCTAAGGGAGGAATACATTTGGCTATTTCGTTTAAGCACTTATGGTGGAAATACCGATAGAACAATGGAACGCAGGAGACATTGCGACGAAGACTAAGAGAGTCAAGCGATTTCGCGATGTCTCGGTCATCAATGAGTTTTATCGCGCGTTTTTGAATTCTGTGGAATAGCTGCAAATATTATTTAATCGGTGCACCGAAACAGATATGAGCGTTGTACTCAAGCTTTGGGTGAATATATGGTGAATATATATGGGCCCTATAAACTGCAGCCAGACCAGAAGAAGTGAAATATTTCTTGCAACGCTAAAGGAAGCCTAGACATTTCGCTTTGCTTTTTGCGACATCGAATGTATGGTCATTCCAACGAAGGTTGTAATTAACGCACATACCGAGAATGGAAAGTATTTTGGTTTCCACAATGCAAGCAATATTCCTGGGTCAGTCTATTTGGGTTTATTCGCTTTTAAGAAGACAGAAAGACGGTTCCTATATATAAACTACTCAAAAATAAATTGGGCCCACCCAAGATTTATTTTGTATTTTGCCTAAAAAATACCTAATTGGTAAACATTATCGAAACGAAGAATTTTATAGTAGAGTTTGCATGTGTATGAGTCCTTATCAATGCTTTGAACAACAATTTTACCGTTGCTTACAAGTGAGTATGCAAGAAAAGCCAATGACTCGAAAAAATAGTCAATTCAAAAATTATTGCTCTTGTTTTCTCAGTCCGATTCTAGCGTTGTTGCTAAGTGTTACTTTCTTTAATTGTTTTTCCTTATTTCTTCGTGATAAAACGTGATTACCATGCCCGGTTCTAAACGTCCATTTGGATACTGAAAACGCAATTATAGCGGTAAATATGCTGGAGCAAGGAGAGTCTCAAAGGGTTGTTGCAAAACGTATCGGTGTGTCGAGGCGAGCTATCCGAAACGTGTGGAATCGCTTTCGGGAGACCGGTAGTGTAGCAAGCAGACCTGGATCGGGAAGAATCGGAGCCACAACTCGGCAAGAAGACCGGTACAATCGAATAACTGCACGTCGGGAGCGTACCATAACCGCCCGGGCTCTATAAACTCAACCGCGTCGATTTGGGGGCCCCAGTATTATGGTATGGGCTGGAATAACTTTGATAGGCATAACAGAGCTGGTTATTCTGGGTGAGGGCACCGTTACTGCCGTAAGTTACGTTGAGATGTTAACACGCCCTGTTGTGATCCCATTTTCACAGAGAGTTGGCGATGGTTTTGTTCTTATGCAAGACAAAGCTCGCCCACATACGGCCCGTACCAAGCAAGCAGCTCTTTCTGACGCCAATATTTCACTTTTGCCATGGCCAGCAAAGAGCCCACACCTCAATCCCATCGAACATTTACGGGACCAATTAAAAAGAACCCTCAAAGAAAACCACAGCCATGTCAACACTAAACAGGAGCTGATAAACGCGTTAAATGCCTATTTGGAGCACATACCCGAACAAAATGTAACGCATCTGATCGAAAGCGTACCAGATAGGCTAATACAGTGCATACGAAGTAGAGGAGGCTCTACTCGCTACTAAGCAAAACAAATCAACAACAAATCATAACTAAAAAATAGTGATATGTAAAGTTTTATTTTTCTTTATTTTTCGAAAATGTTCCCATAAAATGTTTTTTGTGTGTAAACTGAATTTTGAATTTTTTTTCCGTATTGTTTATGTGTACTCAATTTCTTATACTCAGTTTTGAGTAGTTTAGTTCAAGTTAGGCCAGGGATTGAGCATTGTTTTCACATCTTTAATGCGGCTTCCAAACATTCTCTAAAAATACTCGACAGTATGATCAAAAATTGACATCAAATCTCCAACCACTTGCTCAACGATAAGCACAATAATTCCTAGAAACGAAACCTTTGTTCCTCCTACTAGGCAGGCATGCTCACCATTTGTGTCCCCACAGACATGCTTGTTCCTTCAAAAATTACAAGTGGCACAAGCTAAACCTGCGAAGTGTGTATCGTTCCCAGATTCGTCCAAAAACATTTCCAAGACCTCATTCTACAGCTGACAATTGATACACATCACTAATGTATGACCATGTAGGTTTAACAACCACCCAGTGTTTCACTTTTCTTGACCCAAATTTGACCCGATGTGTTAATCTCACTTCTGTTATCAGTGTAATAAAGCTTCTATCTTCATGTTCCTACATAATGTTTGTATATCCCGTCCATTCTTGGAAATGGTATAAATAATTTAAAAAAACAAACTCTGCGTTAATATATTAGCTATAACCATTTGCTTCATGATAATTTGGAAAATTGTATCATGTTCACGTTCCA
Organism: Portevinia maculata; assembly: GCA_949715645.1. Lineage (NCBI taxonomy): Eukaryota > Metazoa > Arthropoda > Insecta > Diptera > Syrphidae > Portevinia > Portevinia maculata. Next base: position 18,942,324 of record OX454526.1, on the reverse strand, counting down.
GATGATATCTCAAAAAATACATCTTCCTTTGCAAAAACAACAATATAATGCTGTGCGTCTTTCGGTTGTTGATCCATTTCTCATCCCTTATCCCTTTGCTTGTTTCCTTGTGGCAGGTGTCTGTGACTGCGGGAACGCATCTGCCTTAGGAGTAAATTTAAGAATTCAATGTTAGCACACAGACTATGTGAATTTGAACAAACAAAGAACGATATTGCGCTTATCCTTTAAACGTTCATATACTTTGCACGTACATATGCTTTAAGTCAGCCAACATGACTTCCGGCTAAGTGGTGTTTGTACCTACATCATATATGGTAATGGGAGGGAAGGCAAGAAAGTGACACCTGGTGGGCTACGCGGGTGCTTGTTTTTGTTTTACGCTAACTTGTTTTCCATGTGGTTTGTTCTATCTGACTTGCGCTAAAGGGAAGAATGTATCCTTTTTGTGTGTATGCTCTTCTTATTTTTGAGGTTAGTGTACCGTAGCGTGTGACCTTACGGCAATATGCTGAAAACAAAGGCCTGCGTTTATGTAAAAATTAAATATTCAATTTGGAGCATGTTGTAGAGAAAGCAGGTCCCCAAATATAGACCGTAAATTTGCTTGCCAAATTGAATAAATACGAAAGGTCATTGCCCATCCACAAAGTTTGTATTGTTTACATACATAGTTATAAGTTTATCCGAAAAAAAGGCTGGTGACTTGTGGCAGACACATACAAATGCAAGTTTCAATTAACCTTTAAACTGAATCATTCATTGTAGGTAGATGTAGATAGGTACAATAAGGAAGATGTTATAATACTGAAATTCAATTGAGAAACGTTTAAGTACTATGCGATGACATTTTGACCTCGAAAGGTTCGCATATTGCACGTTGAAATAAAGCAATATTAGTAGGCGCACAGGTTAGTGTGTTGAACTACTTATAAATGTCTCAGGTTCGAATCCCGCAGGGGCCAAGTTACATCTAAAAGTTTTTTCCACTACCCCACCTCTTGCGAATATCTGACAAACATCCAGTAGTATCAATTTACATGAGGAGCTTCTCAAATTTCCCGTTTTCGGTTTTAAATTGTAGCTCCCCTCCACTTCCACTTCGCAAAAGCAAAAATACGCAATAACAAATAACACTTAAAAAGGACCCAACAAATAATAATCCTAGGAAACCGTTGCTAATTTGGTTTGGCGAAACAGATTGAAACTTCTAATCCGGGAGACTAATTGCAATCGCTACAAAACGCTAATACTGCCAGTTATTTTTTTTTTATTTTTTTATTTATTTATTCATTATTCTTATTTCTTAAATATAAAACAATGGTAAACTATTAAATGGTAAATTTAAGGAGAATAGTTAGTGACATTTTGTATTTACAAAAAATAGTAGCAAACGTCACATCAGCCGTGTGTCGGTGCTAGTAGCCGTGTTTCTTTGCACGCGGATATAGGGATAATTTGAAATTTGCACGTAAAATACAACAACAACTTATCCTATATACGCCAACTTTAGCGGGGATAGCTATCGCCGCTGTCATTTAGCGGGGATAAACAGTGCTATATTCACTTTTCATTATTAAGGATGTGTTCGCAGTGGTTGTACTTTAAAAGAGTGCGATTTGGATTATTATTAAAGCAAGGATGCAAATCCAAACGTATTTTTTAAAAGATTTTTGAACATCATAAAATCCTTTGTGATTGACAGCAAGGAAAAGAACAAATGCTGATTTTTGCAAATTTTTTTTTTTTAATTTTCTTCGCATAATTTTCTTTCAAATGAGGATTTTTTTGTTTAATCGACGAACATATCCACTATCTCTGCATAACAATCGGAATATTTTTGCTCCCAACTTATTTTACCGCCATCTAGTCGCTTCATGGCATCAACACTCATATGTTCACTTCGTCTCAGTCCTCGACTGCTGACCTCTTTATCTTCAGCACTCCTTTTTGTTATTGTTTACATGTAAAATTATGCTGAGCTGGGTATACACTTATCACCGAAACACGGCTATCATTACAAATTATTTATTTATTGTAGGGTGAACAAAAGTATGTAATCAAGAAAAACAAAACATTTTGTATTACAAGAAAATTAAGCAAGACAAAAATACATGTAAAACAGATCGGAGGAGGCAAATATCAGGTAAGCCTTTACAAACAAATTAAATAATGTAGCTCGGCAAATTTTCAACTTGACTGATATCAAAGTCAAGGAGCCAAAACTTAATCCTGTTAAGGAACGCGTATAAGGTTCTAATGATTCGTTTCGTATTCGTTCAGGAAGTCTGTTAAAAAGTTTGCAAGATATAACTGTATATGAATTTCTAAAGCTTGTAGTGCGAAAAGGGGGTAAAGCAACAACATTTCTTAAGTTCCTTCTTTGGCGCCGATTGCTGCGATAAGCAGGAAAAAGAGCTAAGAGGTACCGGGTTCTTTCGGAAGGAATGATCCGTCGGATATTTGAGCCAGTGTGCGAGTAGGACGAGAATGGATGATAATGGATCTGCCACATCAATCGAATGGGCAATAATGCGCCAGCAAAGAGGATCAATGGCAAGGAAGACTGAACCTCGGTTTTAAAGATCAAGCCGTCGCAGATGTCAGAGCTCTTGATCTGGACATGTACCTACATATCATTTTTCAGTATGTGATAATATAAAACAATTAAGTTTTCACAGCACTCTTTTATTTGGCTCGAACTAGGAAACACAACATCTTAAATAATACAATAAAAAATTAAAAGGTACATTGAATTCCAAAACAATTTTTTTCTTCTGAAAGATAATTTAATAGAGTAAAAAAGGAACATGAGTTATATGAGCATTCAAATACTCCTATACTCCCATGTTAGTCCAAAAGACCTCAGGCTTGATATCCATCTACGTATGAATATAAACCCGGAACTCCTGCCTGCGGCCCAACATGCATACAATAAGGGTAAATCTGTAGAAACCGCCCTTCACTCCCTGGTACGCACCATCGAATACTCCCTTCATCACAAGGAAATACTATGGTTGCTTTCCTAGACATAGGAGGCGCTTTTAACAACGTAAACACATCTGCAATCGCACAGAACTGAATATGGATGGCTCGCTTGGTGAATTGATAAACCTTTTGGTCTCAAGCAGGATTATGAAATCAAAACTGGGCGATTCATCCGCTAGGAGGTCTGTCAGTAGAAGTACGACACAAGCCGGTGTCCTTTCCCCCCTTCTGTGGAACTTGGTGGTGAATAAGCTACTAATATGCCTGGAGGGGGAGGGCTGCATGGTGATTGCCTATGCGGATGACGTTGCTATTGCCGTTTCAGGGAAATACCTCAACACTTTAAAGAAACTTCTTCAAAACGCTCTCAACAAGCTGACAAGATGGGCAAGAAGCTGTGGGCTTTCGGTTGAGCCTCACAATACCGAACTTGTCCTCTTTTCCAGGAAATATAAAGTCCCTCATATCGACCCTCCCTCTATTAACGGTACAAGCTTAACCTTTTCCGATGAAGCTAAATTCTTGGGTCTAATCTTCGATAGGAAGCTAAGCTGGAAACCCAATTTACTAGAAAGAGTAAAAAGAAGAGCAAAAAGCCATCGGTAATAAGTGGACCTACAGCCCCGCATATCTCACTGGCTATATGTATCAGTAGTGAGGCCAATTCTGACATACGGGGTGGTTGTCTGGTGGACTGGTCTAGACAAAGCGGTAAACCGTGATAAGCTTAGCAAGGTGAGTAGGTATTGGGACCCTTGGGACTGGGAATTCTGAGCTAGAGCGAGAGGGAAGATATGAGGTTGGAGCTAGAGCGAGAGGTAAGATCTGACCTTGGAGTGACGCGCCGGCCGCCGGTGGTGGTTGTTAGTTTTTGTTATCAGTTTTGTGTGTTTAGAGTGAATAGCTTGGAGATATTGACTTCCATAGTAATTAAACGGTTGATGCGATAAAGAAACCCCGTGGATATTGGAAGCAACGGTGAATAGTGAGTTCAAGATCGTCTTTGTTTATACGACTAAATTGTGTATTGTAGCGATCTTGAGCTCATTTGTTTGTTTAGGACATTGCATTGTATATGGTTTCTTAGTTTGATTAATGTTAGACATTACATGTGTATGGTTTCTTAGTTTGATTATTTAATGTTTTATTTGTTCAGGACAATACATTGTGGGGCGAGATAATATAATATTATCGGCGTCAGATATGGCTCGCTCCCCCTTAAGATTCGCTGACCATATTGCTCTGTGTTACTTTTATCTTACTGACCACATTGTTTGAGAAGAAATTGTGATATTTTCGGAGGTATTTTCATGTATAAAAGGCGAGTGTTGAAGGTACTAAGTAACAGTTTATTTCAAATTAGACATGCAAAGAACATGAATTTCCTTAACCAACTGGGTAAAGTAAAGCCCCTAGAGGGTCTGAAAATGGTAGAATTGGGGAAACGGAGTCGTATCTTGAAGGCGATGCGGTGTCAGACCAAGTATGGACCAAGGATCCTGGTAGAGCTGGAGGCGAAAAAGGTATTTTTGCCTCTCAGATTCAACGCAATGGAGGAGGACACCATTACCCAACTCCCCTTATATGAGATGGAAGTCATCAAAGCGGTTGGAAATTCCTTTGAGTTGGCGTTCCATCCTGTTGCAGAGGAAGACGATGAGGTGCAAGTTCCCTACTCACAACCATTTTTATAAAATAAAAAATAAATTAAAAAAAAAAAAAAAAAAAAAGTGAAACAAAGAAATTAACTGTTCTTTTTCTTTTTTATTGGTTTATTCGACTTTTAAGTGCTTTGAGGTGGTTAAAGATTACCCAACCTTTGTGAAAAGATTCAATTTGCGTGGTCGTAAAATTGAATTCCGGATTAGGGATGTAGCAGACAACTTTGAACCATCTAGCTGGATTCAGAATGCAGTGAAAGGGATATTTAAAAAAGTGACTAACGATTTGGATCCTTCTGATATGGTGGGTATAACATTTACAGGGAAGAATTTCGAACACCATGGTCCTGGTTGGATGAGCTATAGAAAGGCATCCGATTTAAAGTGGAGCGAGGTATGGGATTTAATCACTAAAATTTTCCAAAGCAATTCCGATGGCTTAAGCACGGATACTTTCCGTATAAATCTTACATCGATAAGGCCTCCTAAAGGACAAGGAAATGATCGAAATAAGAAATACTCGATGACAACAAGGAATTAGCTATTCGCTGCACATATGATAGCAATTATAAGCTACGATCTTTGAGTATTTCATGCTTCGAGTATCGAGAATATGAACAGGAAAGGATTTTAAGTAATGGTGAAATCGAGTTCTTTACAAATCAGGAATTGAGGCATGAGCCCAACATGGAACTAGTGAATCTCAAATCGATGAAACAAGCATATATAATGACCATTTCATAAAATAAAAAAAAAAAAAAAAAACCATTAAATTAATTGTTTTTTATTAATCCATGAATTGTTAGTGGATGGGAAACCCAACCATTTGACATATACTTTTTCGTCTTTTGTTGCAAGAATCTTTTCCACGAGAAATATGTTGGGAAAATTCGTCTTTTGTAATTCGTGTGCATAGAAACTCCCTCTAATAGGCTGACCTTGAAAATCTTCAATTAGATATGTAATAGGGTTTGTTATCTGAACTTTTCTTATTTTGAATATTTCAGTTGTCCAGTTTGGTGTGTATCCTTTTTCGAAAGCATGTTTAAACTTGCTTATTCGAACGTTATTGCCAACTTCGTATTTTCCCTTCTCAGCAATTTTTATTTGTTTATAAACTCCTGATAGTAATTCTTTGACATTGTTTTTATTTATATCAACGGGACGTTTTTTTATTGTTCTATGTACCGAGTGATTATATGCATGCAGCAAATCCTTATAAATGGGTAGCCATTTGTAGTTCCCATTGAAACTGAATTCTTTCCACATTTTCTCCTTAAGGGTGCGGTTAAAGCGTTCAACAATTGATGCTTTTAATGTACTGTACGTTGAGTAGTGATTAATTTTGTAGGTATTCATCAAATTTTGGAAGGCCTTGTTGAAGAATTCTTTACCATCGTCGGTTTGCAAATTTTTAGGTGCTCGATTTGAATTGGTAAAAATTGTTCTCATAGCTTGTGTTGTAGCTGATGCAGTCTTATGTTTCAAAGGAACGACCCAAGCATACTTTGAAAAAGTATCAATTACGGTTAGTAAATAGTTGAACCCCTCATTCTCATCACTGTATGGTATCATTTCAACCAAGTCTGCTTGCCATAGATCATCAAAACCCTTAATAATAACTCTTCGTCTGGTGAAATTCCTTCGGGCTGGCTTGTGCAGCTCACCAACAACTTTTCTTTTACTCATCCTAAAAACGAGTGAATAGAAACAAGGAGAGGTTTTGTATTTTATTAGATATTTTATTTGACCAATCGTCGATAAAGTAACATCAATTTCTTAATTCTAATCAATCTGCTTTCAACCATATAGCATGCGCAAGTATCTGGTCCTTCTTGACAGAGATTTGCAGACCAGGGGCAATTTATAAAATGACACCCATGAACAGAGGTGGTGGAAGATACGTTTTCAAAGTTCCTCAGAAAACTAATGCAATCAATAATTTCATTGAAATGTTCCTCAAGAAGAGTTTGGTTATTTGTTTTTAGAAATGTTAACATCTCATCGAAGATCGTAGACGTATTTACTGCAGACATGATTTCAAATCGAATTCCGAATGCGTACTAAATTGGTGAAAAACTAGTTGTTGCCTCTCTAATAGGTTCACCACTATTTTTATACTTCTCGAAAATATCCAACATATACTTTCTAATTTTGTTTAATAATTCAAGAGTCTTCAAATTTTGCTCATCGGTGTATGACCGCAAATCCGCACCCATTTTTCCCAGTTTATCTTCGATGATTTGTAGCTTCAGTGCCTCATCATTTATAGTCCCCATGAGTGCGTTGAAATTGTTGTCTACATACCGTCGATGATTTAGCATGTTTTTATCTTGAACATCTATGTTGCTATCTACGTATTCCTTATTTGCCGCCTGTGTTGGGTTTACAGGTTTTCCAACATTGTTTAGACATTTTCCCTGAATATCGAAATCACCATTAGGTAGTAGTCTAAATCCTACGCCAGCAGGTCCTCGCGAACTCTCGGTTGTTCTATGAAATTGGTTGGAGCTTCGTCCGAACTTGTCAACACTCATTTTATTAATAATGAAGATTATTCTCTAAACGATGTCTAATATATAGATAATGTTCGTTTCCAACGCGAATTGATTTTATATAGGCCAATTCCTGAACCAAGTGTTGAGGTCAAATCCATGCAGGGCGATTTCTATCCGGTCGGTTCCTATCCGGTCGGTTCAGGTGTGAGGCCATACTGATTTGCTTGCTTTTAATGGATTGAATTGATTATTAGTGTATGATATCTGATTCACGTAATTCTTCTACAATTGAGTTAACCTCATTTTGAAGATTATTATTGCCGGCTCTTTGAGATGCAATTAAAAGCCTTAATCTATTGACGAGTTCATTGGGGTTATCCCAATACACATATTCGACGGGTTTATTTGAATAACTCATATCAGATGAATTACTATTGTATGCTTTTCCAATTTTCTTTATGACTCTCTGCGTTAGGTGCTGAAGTAAAGGTTGGATTATATGTTTATACTTATAACCTCTGTTGCCTTTAACCTGTAAGTTACTATCATAGTTTTTCAAGTGTGCTTTTGTTTTTTGTAATATCTTTAGATATTGATCCAAGTCTTCACTGGTATATCGATCTTTTCTAGGGTTTTTTCGAAATATTAATTCATAAAGGCCATTCGTTCCATGGAAGATTTCATCATCAATGACGAAATTCTTGTGTTCGTTAATTACAAAACTTGATCTACCTAATTTCGTTGAATTTGATTCCACGTCGAAATGTGGACCATAGATTTTGTCACGATTCGAATCTGATGGGGATGATCGATTAACTGGAGTGCTTTGATCAAAGCTATTGTCGTAGGGTGTCCTAAATGAATTATCATTGTTCGTTGTCTGATTTGATTCTGGAGATGAGAAGTCAAAACTTGCATTAGAAATGGATTTTTTTTCTTCTTCTGGGTATTGTAAACGTCGTCGTAGTAGTTGTTGATTCTTTATTTTCATATCTATATTATTGTAAGCAACATCTGCAGCAGCAGTATCATTTTGAGTATGAGCACTTTTGACATTTTTCACGATTTCTTTTAAGGGTTCAACTATTGGTTTAAAAGTAGTCTCAAGTTCCGCATCCTTCGTAGTTTTTCCATACTGAAGAAACATATATTTTCTCTTTAAAGCTTTTTTAGTTTTTACTAAATCTTTAAGTAAATTTTCATCAACGTCCATAATTGTCGAATACAGGGACGAATGCTCTAATCGTATGTAATCATTTAAACCGCTGATTTATGACTGAATAGATTTATATAGATACAGTTTCTTTAAATGAATTATTATATCGGCCTTTATTCAATCTAAAATCTTTATTAATAACCAAAAACCCATATGTATCTTTACAGCATTTTTTACACAATTCCTTGAATTGATTGAATGTCATGTCAGAGTTGACATGATCGTTGTATATATGCTTCAGGTTAAGTTCGTCTTGCTTAAAAATAACTAAATAGTTTGCATTGTCTCGAATCAAGTGTTTTGGTATATGTGTATAAGATTGACACAAGTAGAAACTATCCACGTCATTATGTCGACCCATGCAGAAATATTCTCGAATATTGTTTTGCTTATCACAAGCCACATCATCGAATATAAAAACTGAGTTTCGATTTGCTTCAGAAGGCGTAATAATTTCACAATTATTTGAAAACTCATTATATCCCATACCCGTGATGGACTCTATTAGCTTTCTCAGGTATGCATACTTTGGTTGTTGCAGAGACTTTGAGTATATGTAGAGATTTTCAAATTTTAAACCATTTGGATCGAGGAGAATGCTCAACATGACATTGGTTTTTCCACAATTTGATGGACCCACAATTATTCCTCTAATACTATTAGGAAATATTGCTCCATGTTTCCTGCGTACTTTAATTTTACTATCAAAGTTCTTAACTTTAATAAAATCTCGTTGTTGTTGTTTTATGAACCTCATTCTGCTATTGAATGAAACTAATCAATATAAAAGATCATGTTTTATAGTTGAGAAATTCATAATTGTTCAACATATACAACAAGAAAGTCGTATAAAATGATAAATTATAGTGTGAAAGCCAACAGTTGGAAAGATACATTCAAAGGGTACGGATTAGTGAATTCCTTAATCGAAAAATTACCAATTGAATTACATCTTCCCTCATATAACTTCTGTGGGCCAGGGACTAAATTGAAAGAACGCCTTGCTAGAGGAGATAGGGGAGTTAATCAGTTGGATGAAGCCTGTCGCGAACACGATATTGCATATGCTAACAATAAAAATCTACCTGAACGACATATTGCAGACAAAATTTTAACTGAAAAGGCCTGGCAGAGAGTAAAGGCAAAAGACTCATCGATAGCAGAGAAAATAAATAGTATATTAGTAACGAATATGATGAAAGCTAAAACGAAACTTGGTATGGGTTGCAGCAAAGCCAAGAGAAGGAAAAGAAACCCACGCAAAAAGTATAATTTATTTAAAAAAGCCATTATGGAGGCTAGAAATGCTATTCGAGACACTAGAAACGAAGATCCTAACATAATTGCAACAACTGCTCTACAAGCAGCTAAAAAGATCATTAAAAATAAACGAAAGAGCATTACAATTCCTCGAGTAATACCTCTACCGAAAATTGGTGGTTTCTTACCATTGTTACCTATTTTAGCTGGGCTATCGGCTATTGGATCAGTAGTTGGAGGAGCTGCGGGCGTAGTTAAAGCTATAAATGAATCAAAGGTAGCCAAGAAACAATTGGAAGAGAATAAACGTCACAATCAGACTATGGAAGGAATTAAAATTAAGCATGGTAGCGGACTTTATCTACAGCCATATAAAAAAGGATTTGGACTTTTCCTTAAACCATACGATTCAAAAAACTTTTAAATTCGCTACCTAATCGTCCACTCACCAATATTGATATTATGAAATTTGGAAAATTGAATATACCATGCTTCAGGGGTGTTTACATGAGTGATAAATTACCAGTAAGATCTGATAACAAGGAATGTGGTGTAATTAATTTGGACAATGAGAGTGGGCCAGGGACACATTGGGTAGCATACATTAAGAATAAAAATATTGTCAAATATTTCGATAGTTTTGGTAACTTAAGACCACCCATAGAGGTTGTACGATATTTAGGTGAAAATATTCACTATAATTATAACAGCTGTCAAAATTTCAATACATTTATATGTGGTCATCTATGTTTAAAGTTTCTAATTGAGCAAAATATAAATAAATAGAGTAAAATCAATATATTGTGTTTCATTTCTATTCCAATAGTTATGTCGTTAACACTCACTTTAAGCGGAAACCAATCTACTCTCACTGCAGAGTACTTTCCTCCAATTGTCCTAAATTCTGATTATGTATGTGGCTTAGTTGATCTGCAGACCTATAATTCTATACCTAATGTGGATAAATTAAATAATTTATTTCATTGTGGTGATGGTGGTGGTGGTGGTAATGGAGAAATCAAGACTGAATTTACAGAGGGCTCTTATGAAATTGAGGATATTAATAAAATAATTCAAAAGGTTCTGAACACACACAATGAGAATAGCGTTGAAAAAGTTATAATCAAATTAAAAGCCAATAATAATACTTTGAAATGTGAACTGTACAGCAATGTGGAAATCGATTTTACACAAGACCGATCTATTGGTTCTCTTTTAGGATTCAGTAAGAAGAAACTAGCTCCTAATATTCTGCATGTATCTGACCAGTATGTTAATATCAATAGAGTGAATATTGTACGAGTTGAATGTAATTTAATTGACGAAACATATATCAATAGTCAACCTGCTCATATACTACATGAATTTTCAGTCAACGTTAGTCCAGGATATAAAATAGTTGAAGTTCCACACAATGCCATCTATTTGCCAGTGAACGCTAAGAGGATAAGTTCTATAACATTGAATCTCTTGGATCAGGACGGAAATCGTATAAACTTTCGAAACGAAATCATAACAATTCGCTTGCATTTGAAACCACAATAATGATAGTATATAATTACCCCTCAAGTTATAAAAGAGCAGGTAACACTACTAACTCTAGCAATATACTATCATCTTCTGATAAGAGAACATCAAAACTTACTATAGAAAATCAACAATTTCTATTGTCACTGGGATATAAATTAAAACATTAAATCAATCCTAACAACATGCTGAATATTTTCGAAGAACCAAAGTTTGAGGAGAGTATCTCAAAACTGAATTATCACACCTATTCACCATATCTGAATAACTTTGAGAAAAATGACATTATACAAATTTGTGTCCAACATCAAAATCTTAATATTTTGCCTTCAGAAAGTTACATTTATATTGAAGGTACTGTATCGAAATCTGATGGATCGGCAGTTACGAAAACAAAACTTGTAAACAATGGAATAGCTTTCTTATTTGACGAAATACGTTATGAATTAAATGGCGTGGAAATTGATAGCAATCGTAATGTTGGCATAACATCAACTATTAAAAACTACATTTCTTTAAACAAAAACGAAAGCGATATGCTATTGAATGCATCTTGGTCGCCCAACTCTTCAATTAATCTGGATAGTTTCTACTTTAATTTTTGTATACCTCTAAATAAATTACTGGGTTTTGCTGAAGACTATAAGAGAGTAATACCCAATGGACGCCATGATTTGATTCTAACACGGTCACGCACAGATGATAATTCATTAATTGCTGACGATGATGAAAAAGCAAAGATAAAATTACTTAAAATACAATGGAAAATTCCTCATATTACACTGTCTGATTCTTACAAATTAAAACTTTACAAACCTATTAATAATGGTCAAACTATGAAGCTTGCCTTTCGTAACTGGGATCTGTATGAATATCCTACTTTGCCCAGCACCAATCATCATATTTGGAATGTGAAGACAACCTCACAAATGGAGAAGCCACGCTACATTCTCCTTGCATTGCAAACTAACAAACGTAATCTACTAAAAGGAAATCCAACTTATTTTGATCATTGTGATATTACAAACGTGAAGGCATACTTAAATTCTGACGCTTACCCCTGTGAAGATTTAAATTTATCCTTTGATAAAAATAATTACAGTTTACTATACAATATGTACTGCGACTTTCAAAAAACCTACTACAACCGACTAGTTGCTGAACCACTCTTACCAAGAGATACATTTAAATCTCAAGCGACAATTTTCGTTATAGATTGCAGACATCAGAGTGAAATAATCAAAAATGGTCCAGTTGATATTCGCATTGAATTCAAAACAACAGGAACAAAACCAATCCCAGCAAATACGTCAGCCTACTGTTTAATGTTACACGATCGCCTCGTAAATTATAATCCACTCAGTCAAATAGTTTCGCGAGAAATCTAATTTCTTAGTTCAAAGTTAACTCTTGTGGGGAAAAGACACTCATGCATAAACCATGTATTTTATACTTGACGTACAAGGTTTCAAAGGACCTAATAATAAGTTTATCGCTAAAGAAATAGCAATACTACACAATGGCCATCATCATCATTTCATCATCAAACCACCATTCAACTCTGACCAATTATCATCTGCATTAAGAAGACAAGTTCAATGGCTTTACCAAAATCATCATGGCCTAGTTTGGGATGGAGGTTTCACCGAATTTAAGAAAGTTCGGAAATACCTTCGCGTGAAAATAAAAAATACAATTTTGTACGTCAAAGGAGTTGAAAAAGTTCAATGGATAAAGGAGTTACTTTGCGATGAAAATGTTGAAGTGATGAATATCGAAGAAGTTGGCTGTCCTAATTTCAACGAATTGAAGCGACTCTATCCTTGTGAAATAAAATGTTCGCTCCATAGCAAATGCTGTGCCCTACAAAATGTATACCTATTGGACAAATTCTTATCTGGAAATTAAATAAAAACCAATTTCTTCTTTTTTAAATACAAATGTTTTTTCTTTATTTACGTCTTTTATAACCATATGGAAGGGAACTATTGTCTTCGAGAAATCTACGTTTTTCTGACCTGGGTTTGTATGTTTTTGTTTCAGCAATTGTTATGACCTCGTGCTCTCGTGTCCGGCGAATATTATTTGATAAAATTTGGATATCATCGGCATTCGCAGCATTAAGTACAGCTTCTTTGATTGTCTCAAAATTTACTTTCTTCGATGCTGAATAATTCAAATTGATTCCTTTTACTTTACACACGATTTTTTCAGTGCCATCTTTTGTACTAAAGACTTTGTAGGAATAATTTTTGGGGCCTCCACTTACGAATTCAGTAATATAACTTCCATACCCATAGCATTGTAACTCGTCAGTCATATCCCCTATAAATTCACCAGTCTGTGGATCAGGTTCTCCTTCACGACTTACATAGATTACAGAATCGGTGTCGTAGTACAAGACTCTAGCTCCTAATATTTCCAGGTAACTATACAATTTCAGACGAGCTTGTGTGGTAGTATAAGCTGCAATACACACATTAACAGTTGATAAGGTCTCCGCTTCTTCTTCTTTATACAACCAACTTACTATAACATTTTCCTCATTTATAGGTAGAATGTGACAGACTTCAATAGTTGGATTTGTAAGCATTTGGAATAATTCTGATGGACTATTAATTATACATGTTTTCGATTGATTTTCTCTTTGTCCAAATTTACCCCAAAATGAATTAAGTATGAGCTTAGCAAAAGATCTCTTCCCAGGGTTATCACAAATTTGTGCAAAATCGAGTTTAACATCTTCATTACTCAAAAAGTCAGCTACATATTTCTTTTTCTCTTCCATTGTAGCACATTTATCTGGCCACCCTGATGCTTCCTGTTTCATTTTAATGAATTTATTCATCATTTGACTGAAAAGGCCATCTGATTTTTCCATTTTATTATATTGAATCATAGAATATTCCCATATTTCGAAAATATCTACTATCTTATACCCTTTATCCTTTGCTTTTAAGACCTCATCAATAATCCAGGTTCCGTGTATAGCTCTTTCATCATCAGTATGGGCGCAGCGTTCGTCTTGAGACATTTGTTTGCTGCATGTTCTACACAATGTAAACATAAGCTTATTATTTTGTTTAATAGGCAATACCGGATGTAACAATTGCTCTGGAGGTATTATTTTACATTTTATAATCCCATTCGTGTTTTTTAAGTCGATTTGAGAACAATCGGTGGTGTGAACTTTAGGGTGATCCACTGGATATTTCCCGTATTTGCAAACCCATGGGTATAGGGAGCATACATCTATGTACTTGATTTTTTCACCTTCCTTACATTTATAATAATTATATGTGTTCCCCGTACGGCCCCCATAAAATGCGTCGCGATGATTTAATGGGCTTTGTTGTATTAAAGGATGTGTTTTTAAATATTTGACATCATCAGTACTCAATTGTTTCTCGAATTCACAAGCCCACATTTCAATTGCCTTGTACCCGAACTGCCTTAGCCGTGTAGATTTAGCCATGGTTTTTTCATAGCGTAGATTTAACGTGTCGCACGGATCTTTGCTTAAAGGCATGTCGCGAAACGTTTTCAAACATGAGTGGCCATGATAATAACAACCGTGGAACTCAAACACCTCTTTGGTTTCCTTGCAAAAACCGTCAACTTTCACACCACATACTACCGCTTCTCGCTGCTTAGCTGCATGTTGAATGTAACAATTCCGTCTCCTTTCTTCCAAAATAAGCCATTTAATTGCCTGGATCGACTGATTATCAGTTTGTCTGTATCCATTTCTAGGTATTAAGCCTATAGTGTTTGGTTTAAGAAAATTACGACGGTACACCAAGTTGCATGCTGATGCTATAGTCACAGCTTCCAAAAACGGTTCCACATTACACTGCTCAAGGAAAAATTTTCTGAATTTTATACATGCTTCAGATAAGATCTGTACATCGCTTTCACAGTATGCAACAAGGTCTCGCTGCATATTAAATTCACTTTGTTTATTTTCTTCATACCATTTAAAGAATACATCCCGATCATTTATCTTCATGGCATCCGGATTGTAATATTCTGCAGGCGGCAGTGGACCAATATAGTTTTCATTTTCGATGGTATTAAAGAAATGCGGAAAATACCCCTTTTTTAACTCTTGCGGTAAATCGAAAGCTTTTGGAAGAACTGATAGAGCCATGGGAAAATAGTTCAATGAGTCTATGAATTTCACATTCCCCAATCCCATGAGTATTATTTTAGTTCCCCTCATAATCAATTCGGGGTGAAATTTTGTATTTTGCAAGATATAGTTTAAAATAAATTGGTGATCATATGCCTGCCCATTATGAGCCAAAACAATAACTTTTGTGAAACTTTTTCGGGCGTTCAAAAGGTGCTCTAAGAACTCGGATATAACATTCTGACCCTTTTTTATATTAAGTCTGAATTTACATTTCTGACAGAAGTGTAGATTATTCTCATCCAAACAAAGGTCACATCTTTGCTGGAAAACACATAAATTCGGTTCATGAAGTTTTACTGGAACAGCATAGTCTTTTATCACTTTTTCAGCAATAATCGTTTCTTGACGACTCTCCAAATCATAAAACACATAGAGAACATTGCCTAATTTTGGTCTTCTAGTGTCGCATCGAATATAACACAAGTGTTCTTGGGAAACGTGTTTATTACAATTTTTACAATAGTATTCATTACAAGTATGTTCTCTATCTCTTCTATATGTTTTCAGACAATCAACACATTTTTTAACTGTTTCACAAATTGCTCGGTTTCCTGTTGACCCCGAAGCCTTATGGTTATCAAAACATTCCTGTCCTCTAAAACTTCTATTGCAATCTTTACATACAATTTCGGATAGATTTTGAGGACATATAGGTGATTGCTGACATTGAGGGCATGACTTTACACATCTATGATCGGTTTTATTATTGAATGGTACACTACAAATTTCGCAAAAATAAGCACAACCAAATGCCGCTGTCAAAGATGTTATAACATTGAAGTGACCTTTGTAAAACAGTAAATTTATTCTCTTATCACTGTTATATGTATCGTCTTCGAATATAATACTTCGTCCTTTTTGCTCATATTCGTAGACTGTGATCTTATAATTCTTCAAATAACTTTGAAAAGTGCGAAGCTCTGGAATACCACAACCTTCGGAAGGTATACTAACACCGGTCAAAATTATTAGATTAGCCGTTCGAAGATCTTGAGATTTACCAATATTGCGCCGAATTTTTGCATATTCTGAGTCTTTATCAATAAAGGCAATTGCAACAACTAACGCACGAGGTAAACATAGGTTGTCTTTGTTTCTTATTACAATGATTCCCCTCCGCTTTTTGCATTCTTCATCGAAAGAATTGTATTTCTTATTTCGATCATTTCCTTGTCCTTTAGGAGGCCTTATCGATGTAAGATTTATACGGAAAGTATCCGTGCTTAAGCCCTCGGAATTGCTTTGGAAAATTTTAGTGATTAAATCCCATACCTCGCTCCACTTTAAATCGGATGCCTTTCTATAGCTCATCCAACCAGGACCATGGTGTTCGAAATTCTTCCCTGTAAATGTTATACCCACCATATCAGAAGGATCCAAATCGTTAGTCACTTTTTTAAATATCCCTTTCACTGCATTCTGAATCCAGCTAGATGGTTCAAAGTTGTCTGCTACATCCCTAATCCGGAATTCAATTTTACGACCACGCAAATTGAATCTTTTCACAAAGGTTGGGTAATCTTTAACCACCTCAAAGCACTTAAAAGTCGAATAAACCAATAAAAAAGAAAAAGAACAGTTAATTTCTTTGTTTCACTTTTTTTTTTTTTTTTTTTTAATTTATTTTTTATTTTATAAAAATGGTTGTGAGTAGGGAACTTGCACCTCATCGTCTTCCTCTGCAACAGGATGGAACGCCAACTCAAAGGAATTTCCAACCGCTTTGATGACTTCCATCTCATATAAGGGGAGTTGGGTAATGGTGTCCTCCTCCATTGCGTTGAATCTGAGAGGCAAAAATACCTTTTTCGCCTCCAGCTCTACCAGGATCCTTGGTCCATACTTGGTCTGACACCGCATCGCCTTCAAGATACGACTCCGTTTCCCCAATTCTACCATTTTCAGACCCTCTAGGGGCTTTACTTTACCCAGTTGGTTAAGGAAATTCATGTTCTTTGCATGTCTAATTTGAAATAAACTGTTACTTAGTACCTTCAACACTCGCCTTTTATACATGAAAATACCTCCGAAAATATCACAATTTCTTCTCAAACAATGTGGTCAGTAAGATAAAAGTAACACAGAGCAATATGGTCAGCGAATCTTAAGGGGGAGCGAGCCATATCTGACGCCGATAATATTATATTATCTCGCCCCACAATGTATTGTCCTGAACAAATAAAACATTAAATAATCAAACTAAGAAACCATACACATGTAATGTCTAACATTAATCAAACTAAGAAACCATATACAATGCAATGTCCTAAACAAACAAATGAGCTCAAGATCGCTACAATACACAATTTAGTCGTATAAACAAAGACGATCTTGAACTCACTATTCACCGTTGCTTCCAATATCCATGGGGTTTCTTTATCGCATCAACCGTTTAATTACTATGGAAGTCAATATCTCCAAGCTATTCACTCTAAACACACAAAACTGATAACAAAAACTAACAACCACCACCGGCGGCCGGCGCGTCACTCCAAGGTCAGATCTTACCTCTCGCTCTAGCTCCAACCTCATATCTTCCCTCTCGCTCTAGCTCAGAATTCCCAGTCCCAAGGGTCCCAATACCTACTAAGGTGCAACGTACAGATGTGTATCAGCGGAGTACTCCAAACGACTCCCTCCGCTGCACTGGACATCTTACTGCATCTGACACCCTTGATATTTTTAGCAGGCAAATAGCTGCCTGTTCCGCTGTCCGCTTAAAAGCCACCTCACAGTGGATCAATACGAATATTGGCCACTCAATCATTCTGGACTCATTAGGGTTCCTACCAAGGAACATCGACTACAGCATACCCCAATTACAGCTCGAGAAGAATTTCCAAATCACTCACCACACCAGATCATTCTGGGAGGATGTTGCTTACACGGAAGATAAATCGAGCCGCTTTTACACCGACGGATCAAAAACTAGTAATGGGGTAGGTGGGAGACTAAATATCAGTCTCTCTTTCCGTCTTCCTGATCATTGTAGCGTGTTCCAGGCGGAAATCATGTCGATCAAGGAAGTCTTGTCGTGGCTGAGGAGAAATGTGATATCCGCTAAGGATATTTGCATGTTCTCGGATAGCCAAGCCGCGCTAAAGTCCCTGGACTCAGTCTTTTCAAACTCCATCGTAGCCATAGACTGCCGTTCATCTCTTGAGGAGATGGCAGAGCAGTTCAATATTCACCTCTTTTGGGTGCCGGGGCATAGAGCCATCACAGGGAATTGGATTGCAGATGAACTCTCTAAAAATGGAACCGCATTTCCTCTTCTACCTGATAGAGGTTTCTAGGTATGCCTATCGTTACTTGTAAACTTATGTTCAAACGGATATAGGATTGGCACAAAAAAACGACCATCGCCGCTTAAGAATTCATCAAAAAAAAAACTTGGCAGCACACATGCACCTATGACATGCACCGTGACACAGCTGTAAGTGTATTTAAGAAATTTGTATTGAAAATCCTGAAATTGAAAAATATTTACTTCCGCCAATTGCAATTGATGTCAAGCATATTCTAAAATTATGAAAAACAATTTCACATTAACAGATTTTCTAAATTCAATTACCCAAAATCACGAATAAAATATTCGGCGGGATGTCAAACTTTGACTTTTCCTGAAAAATTCATCGCAGAAATTTATGAGAAACGAAGAAAATGGATTTTGGATGCGCTGTTTATCCCCGCTAAAGGTCTTAGCGGCGATAGCTATCCCCGCTAAAGTTAGCGTATATAGGATAACTTGTTTTTGTATTTTACATGCAAATTTCAAATTATCCCTATATCCGCGTGCAAAAAAACACGGCTTATGTCATTCTACTTTTAGCAGAAGGATAAAGGCCGCAAATCTGTCGTTTTTATACCCTATTCTAAGGGTATATTAATTTTGACGCATAGTTTGTAACATACCTTAATATTGCCCGTAGACCCCTAAAAGTTACTATATTTATGATCAGCATTGATAGTAATGTCGATCTAGCCATATCCGTCCGTCCGTTCGTCGGCAAAAATTAAGCCTTTAAACTGGGCCTAGAGAGCTGAAATTTTAACCATATACTCTCTAGGGTCCCGAAATAATCCAGTTTACGAATTTTTGAAATCCGCCCACAGACACGCCCACAAACTCAAAAAAACAACATTTGGAAAAAATCGAATTTTAAGCTAGAAAGCTGAAATTTTTTATATATGATCTATGACTCCTAAAACTGTTCAGGATATAACATTTTCAAAATCCGCCCACAAATAAATAAAACAATTTTATTGAAAAACCAAAATTTGAGCTAGGGAGCTGAAATTTATAATATATATACTCTCTAGGGGCTCTTTAAGCTCATGTGTAAATATTTTCAAAATCCGCCCACAATTAAAAAAAAAACTTTTTTTGAAAATCCAAAGTTTGAGCTAGGGAGCTGAAATTTATAATATATACTCTCTAGGGGCCCTTTATGCTCATGTGTTAATTTTTTTTAAATCCGCCTACTGACGCCCACAATTAAATTAAACAATTTTATTGAAACACGCAAGTTTGAGCTAGGGAGCGTTTTTTTTCGATACAATCCTTTAAATGTTATATAACAAAATATGTAGAGCGTTCTTAACAATTCAACCATACTTAGACTTTTGTCACGCTCACTTATGAGGGATAGGAATAAGAATAGGGTATCCAACAGTTCGCCCAAGCGGACTGCAGCCCGTCCCTATGTTTTATTTTAATATCATTCCAGAAGTTTCAGGGACTTGAGTTGAAACAATATATGTTTTGATCCCTTCTTGAGCGTCCGGGATCAATGTTCTTATATTCAACATCATGTTTGTTTTTCTTGCACAGCTCATGTCATGGCGCTACACATCTGGCCAAACGTTAAACCCCTCCCTATGTTGTGTTCAATTATGGTTGGCTTATTTGAGATAGTATTGATGACGTCTTCTTCGTTACATCATGACAGTAAATTTCAATTACCTAACTTGGTTTTGTTTTATGAGATAAAAATGTTAATGCAATATCGTAACAAAACGTCGATGTACCGCATTTACGGTTCTTATTTGACCAAAGTGTTCCAACTAGTGTACATTTATACGGCTATGTTATTAATGTTTTTGCAAGCGGTACGGATGTGAACCGGATGTAACATTCCTGTTCGAACCATGGACAGTTTTTTTTTTAATTCTTTGACATAAAATTCACCAAGTGGCATTTTGGATGTATTTGAGCCTTTGTCCAAATATGGCTATTCATCTACCATATATTTTGTACCACTGTCACCCAACTTCACCATTTTAAGCTAATATTTGGCTGGCTTATTAGGAATGTACAATAGGAAGCTGCATTTTCCTCTAAAGGCGAGTAGCTGCTTGATAAAATAAGAAGTTCTGATATCCAAGAAAGCCTTCACGTTAAAAAAAAACCTGTCTCAGAGAAAATGGAACGCAATCGGCTCAGTTGGTACTGTCATATTCAAAGAAGAGATCCTACGAACTTTGTCAAGAATTCAATATCCATGAGTGTTCCTATAGAATCGCGAAGAGATGCAAGTCTAATTACTCGTGGATGATACCAATACCGCAACACTAGCATTTAATTGGCCTCAGTGACAAAGTGATTCGAAACCAGACGTCTGCTGATATTTTTTGACGTCTAGTGAACGTCCCAGGGGGACCGGTAGGAATACAGTTAGGTATGAAGGTTGTGATGCGTCTAGTTCAAAGCATAAACTCGTCGTTAAAGAAGAACAATATGAAAAAAAAAACACTTTTGTTGAGAGAGTGGCTAGACTTTGGTCTGCATGTAAAATTCTTCCGCCATTCGCAGAATAATATTCCCTATCCTATCCCAAAAGTATTCGCAAGCGCATTTCGCACATTTAGAGCTATAATTGCAATGATTTAATTCGGAAAGTATTACCGACTTCCTCGATTGCATAATGATTGAAGAATGATCTTTTCTGAATCCGTACTGTATCTCTGATTGGTCATTTGCAATCAGGCCTAATGCTATGAGGTTGCGCTTTAGTATATTCGGCAAGAGTTCGAATTGGCGATTCTTGAATTAATATGCGTTCGTTAATTAGAATCAAAAATAGTGCCCAAAGCCGTCTCCTCTTTATATCCTTGGCCCACCTTTCTTATCCTGCTCCAATTTATTTGGTGTTCAACCTCTAAGTGCTCAAATATAACATATCAACGTATTGGCAATGTTTTATTCTTCGTAAGGAGAAATAAAAAAAATTTAAACACTGACAATGCATAATTTTATTACATTTTAGGTTATGTGTTCAGTCTACGTAAGTCCATACGTCTGCTCGTTCGTCTATGTTACTGGCTGTGGCTAGTTTCTTGTCATTAATAAACCGTAGAACCAGTTGGTGGTCTTTCAAAAGCGGTGCTCAACGATCACGTTTATTTGCTGCTTGTTCTTCTCAGCTTTTTGTGTGCGCTCCTGTTGCGTTGTTGTAACGAGTACTGATTCTGTCATCCCGTCCATTGCCGTGTGACAATAACAAGTTTTCTGGCAGCTTTAATGGCGTACATACAGTCGTTGTTGTGTGTTAGCAAAATGTATTCCTCCCCTTACAGCTCTGGTATTTCTATGACGACAATGGCGAACGCCTGGAATATACCATCTCGGGTTGCTTTTTATATACAAAATGTCATAACAGAGAACATAGAAGAACCCTGTCATTTGCATGCACTGAACAGCTCTAAGATATGCCTAAATCTGTCATCTATGGCGAGATATGTAGGTAGATATGTTATCGTTTTCGAGTTTTTTTTTCTCAATGAAAAAATGACTTACTACCCGCCGGAAGTGACGTCATAATAAAACTGCCTGCTTACCTTACCACTGCCATTTTGAGGAGAAAACATTCCTGACCTAGAAACAGGTTTTGTATGATGAGGAAAAATAAATGAAGTAAAACGCCGCAAGACCAAGAGTCGACCACGAAATAAACATATTTCCCAGAGGGAATCTCATAAAAATGCTGTTATCGCGGTATTCGTCATCAGCATGATGGTGGCGTCTTTGGCGTGGTTTCGTAAACTTGGCGCTTACTCATCACATATCGATGTCTTCTGGTGCGAGTCTTACTTGATGGTGGCTAAGGGGGGAGACCTCCATGCGAATATGAATTCATTCAGCATGTTTCTGTGGTGTGACGCAATGTAGTTTGTTTTTGTTTCAACTGTGCCGCATTGTTGTTCATTTTTTGTTTGTTTGTTTTGTTTTTGCGGGATCGGCTGTGCCCCTTTCTTTTAAGCTGAGCTTGGCTTTTTAATATCTTTCGAATCATAAAAAGTATAGGTAACAGACTTGTGAACTCAAAATAATATTAAAGCAGTTCGTGCAAGCGACAATAAATGACTCGCGACGAGT
The DNA here is from genome assembly GCA_949715645.1 of Portevinia maculata. Classification (NCBI taxonomy): domain Eukaryota; kingdom Metazoa; phylum Arthropoda; class Insecta; order Diptera; family Syrphidae; genus Portevinia; species Portevinia maculata. The sequence continues at coordinate 18,919,601 of OX454526.1, read as the reverse complement.
GAGATTCGTTTTCCGCGACATGATCGCCAGAAGCAGTAATCATTTCAATTTTTAGTTGTTCTCAATTTTCGCTGGATATTCATTCAGTTTTGTCAGCCCTAAATTTATGCGTGGTCAGTTCTTATTCTTAAATCGCCTTCGTATGCCGTATTCTGAAGGGTCTAGTAATTTGAATTAATTGTTCGTGCAATTGCAGTTCTAAGTTAAAAACGAGCGCAATTGGAACGTAGAATGCAGTGGGAATGGGAACGAGAATATGCATAGAGAGAATGGAGGAATTGACGTTGAAATATTTTAAACTTATTATATAGGTAGGTTTTTACAGTTGGTACTTGAACAACCTGCAAATAAACATGCAAACAGATGATAAGTTACACCACGATCACACCTGTTCAATGTGGTGGCAAATGTAGTCAGTACGCGTGTTGACAATGGTGAGATGAACTCCGATTTTGTAGGTACGCATCGGAAAATATTGCTCAGGGTACGAGTGCAATGCTACAAGAAATTATGTCTGAGTGAACCCACCAGCTCACTCATGCAAATGTTAAACAGGATCGGAGAATTCGCCGCCCCCTGCTGTAAACCGTTTTTAATTTCAAAGACTCTGCTCGAAGTCACGTTACCACATTTGAGCACAGCGACTTCTGTACCAAAAGTGTGGACGCATATCCATTGGTTGACATGACTGAAAACGTTAAAAGAGTCTGGCTCCAGGATGACACAAATACAACAACATCAGCATCTGATTGGTCTGCCGATATTCGTTGGGGTCGGAACGGCGAGCTCCACAGGCGGACATGCAGGGAAGCAACAAGTTTGTCAATATTAATCTAACCTAAACCTATCGTTACATTGATATTTAGATACTATAGAACTGCATACTTGTGTTGTCTGTGCGTGTTTTTTTTTATGGCGTAACGGCAATATAATTAAACATTATAATTAAAAAGTCGACCATAACAATGGCCTATACAAAATTGTGAGGTACTTTGCGGCTCAACAATCTATTAAATGAACAAAACAATGGAGGCACTGTTCTTGTTCTCGGACTGTTTCCGCCAATTTTAATTAAAATAGTTACGCCTTGTCGCAAAGAAATCGCCATGAAAATTCCTTCATGGTCCGGATTTAATTTAAAAAAACGGTCAAATTGATTTTATGTGTGACATGAAGTTTGTTACATGAAATATAAATGACATCAGAGCAGTATGTAAATTTGTTTCCACCGTCGGAGTATATGCCTTTTACATATTTACATAAACGAACCAAACTTCGAAACATACCACATTTTAAAGGTATGTATCTTCCTTTCCTTTTTCAAACTATTAAAATCTACTCACAGTTACGAAGAACTTTTGAAAATTGTTTCCTAACAGAGGGGAGCGGACTTAATTTATTCAAAAGTCCATTAACAAACGGCAGTGATAGGATGTTTTCGAGCTAGATTTTTAAGATTTTAAAAACACACAAAAAACGTCTTATTTATTTATATTTTATTTTTATACGATATGGAAGCGTGCATAAGTACTTTCAGATAAAGCATTTGGAACAAAAGAAATAGCTCGACGCGAATAGTGCAAACAATATTGCATTACAGTAATGTCTCGTTAATCCTATTCACCTTCAATCCGAATTTCACGCTAATCCGAATCTTAACTTTTTCTCATTCCACCTCTACAATCCGAATCCACCCCAAATTTTGGTACTCTGTAATCCGAATTCCATACAATCGCATTGGTTTACAGTAATTTGGTTATGGATAATGTTAGTCGTTACTTGCCTTCTGGATGTTTAATTGCGGCCATAATCATAAATATACACTAACAACTTCTAATTGTTCATTGAAAGGTTTAACACGTGCTCAGACGTTAACTCAAAATAGTACTAAATTAAAACAGATTTTTTTGTAATTTTGATTAGCAAGTGGCCGAAATAAGTATAAAGACAGTAATTCTCAAACTCTTCAATTTGGCTTGTACGAATAACGCCTATATACAGGGTGTCCCTTAATTCGTAGACAATGTTTTAGGGCATGATTTATGGTTATATTCTAAGGAAAAGTAAGTAAGGGCCTATCACCAATTTCTATATCATTTATTGAAGATTTAAGAAAAGGCTTACTTGGGTGTACCCTGACCCATGTTAACGGTAATTGCGCTCTTAGTACTAATGATTGAAATTTCGTTTAGGCCTCTATTTTTAAAAGAAATATTAGCCTTTGTAATTGCATTTAATTAAATTTTATATCTTAACTCAGTCTTAAGATATCCAATACCTGTTCCATTTTTCCTGCCCATGCTAATTTTTTGACTTTCGGTTCAATTTTCTCCAGAAAATGCATAATAAACATAACGTTTTAATATTTTTTTTGAATGAAAGTAACAATACTAAAAATAAAAGGTTACGACAAGTTTGTAGAAAAACCCATAGATTTTGTGATACTTGGGAAAACATGGAACAGGTGAAAATGGGAAAAAATGGTTTTATTGCTTTAAGTTGCAAAAGTTATGAATGAAAACGATTTTTTCCGCTTTAAGTAATTTTTGTTTTAATGTGTGTACTTTAACAGGAAAAATCCATAAATTTTATGACACTTAGGAAATCATGCAACAGGTAAAAAAGGGGTTTCTGATTTTGTACCTACATTTCTAACAACAGTTGACAATAAGAGCGGTTTTCCGTTGGTTTATTTGAGTACCTGTCAGGAATTACCTAAAAAAAAATGGTACATATAAAAAATTTAAAATCAAAATTAATTCATCAGTTTAATCTTAAAAAATTATACCGTTATCGGTCATATCGTGTTAGAAAGAGACTGATTTGTCTTTTCGAATAAAAAAAAAAATTGTAAAAAAGTTGCGAAATAAGTATAATGACACTTCGGTTAGGTATCCAAAAGTATTCCAATTTAAATCAATTATTTTAAATAAAAAGAGTGAAAAACAATAAAAGTTAAATTATTTCGCTTGTTGCCAGAAAAATTGTTATCAATAAATTGTTATCATTAAATTATTAAGCTCGTTTAACGACAGAAGAAAGGGCAATTATTACGACTCATAACTCATAAGGAGCCGATCTATTGTCAAGAAAATTGGACGATCTCTTTCAGTCGTATGTATTTTTTTTAAATCTGGGTCGACCAAGCATCTTGACCTCACGCAACAAAAATACGATTTACCACGAAGCAAGGCGTAATAAGCTGAATGCTGGCCAGATAAAGCGGATCTCACAGTGACGGTGAGAAGAGTGGAGCAAGTGTTGAAGGCAAATCATAACCTTCGTTGCACGAAAATGATGAAAAAACCCAACCTTCAACAGCATAAAGAAGCAAGGTTAAGATTTGCAAGAAGTCACATGGCTTGGACCAGGGTCCCACTACCTCCGTTTTTTTTAGTGATGAAAAAAAATTAATTCGGATGGTCCGGTTTTAGCTTTTATTGGCGGATTTGAGGGACGAAAAAGCAATACAAATGAGTCGGCACTCTGGAGGCGGACGTTTGATCGTTTGAGGTGCCTTTGGTAAAATCCCCTGGTGTTCGTTCAACCTAGAATGAATGGCGAAAAATACAGGGAAATGTTGGAATATGCCTTGTATGAATTTGGAGACATTCAATACGACAATGCTCCTATTCATAATATAGATTGAGTGTAGTGTAGTCCTGACCTTAACCCGATCGAAAATTTGTGGGGTATTATGGCAAGACAGGTTTTTTTTCAAATGGAAAGCAGCACAGAAATCTGAGAGAGCTTAAAAGAGGAATGACACAGATATGGTCTGAGATCACCGAAGAAGTCCTACATAACTCGATAAATTTTATGCTTAATAAAATTTTCCAATTTATTGAAAATGAAGGATGTTGTACAAAATAATAATTTTCAGGTTGATAGGTAAAACCAAAAAATTCGGAGTTTAAATGCTTTAAATATGGCCTGTCTTTATACTTATTTCGCCTTACTCAGCCTTATTGCGAAGATCAATCGACAATTGATAATTGACTATTTTCAATGTGTGCTATTGTGAACGAACGATTCATTTGCTATTTTTGTCAATCGCATTTTTTTTAATTGACTGCGATTGACAAAATCCTTTAGAATCGTTCGTTCACAATAGCACACATTGAAAATAGTCAATTATCAACTGTCGATTGATCTTCGCAATAAGGCTAACTACGAGGGCGGGTCAATAACTCCGTGACTTTTGGAATAAAACACAGATTTTTTGATAAAATTTTTTTTTTTATTTTTCAACGTAGTCTCCCTTGAGCTCTATAAACTTTGTCCAACGCTTCTCCAATTTTTTTTATCCCTTCCAAAAAAAAATGATTTGTCGAGGTCCTCAAAATAGGCCTTTATTTGCGAGATGACTTCATCATTGGAGTCAAATCTTTTTCCACCAAGCCATTTCTTCAGGTTTGGGAACAAGAAGTAGTCGCTTGGAGCCAAATCTGGAGAATAGGGTGGATGAGGGAGCAATTCATAGCCCAATTCATGGTTTTTTGCCATGGCAACTGCACATGTGTGCACCCTTGCAAATGAGGTCGGTTTTTTTTCAAATCGTCATTGAATCGGTCCAATAATTTGGTATAATATTCCCCATTGATTGTTCTTCCCTTTTGAAGGTAGTCAATGTGGATTATCCCGCGTGCATCCCAAAAAACAGTCGCCATAACTTTATTGGCTGACAAACCCACCTTGGCCTTCTCTGGCGCCGATTCAGCCTTAGAAACCCACTGTTTTGACTGTTGTTTGGTCTCTGGTGTGTTGTGATGGATCCATGTTTCGTCCACGGTTACAAAACGGCGCAAAAACTCCTCCATATTGCGATTAAACAACGCCAAACCTTCCTGTGAAGTTGTTACACGATTGCGTTTGTGGTCGACTGTGAGCAAACGCGGCACCCATCTTGCGGAAAGCTTTCTCATGCCCAAGTGATCATTCAAAATTGAAACCACTGAGCCATGCGAGATCCCTACGGCTTCCACAATCTCTCGCACTTTCAATCTTCGGTCGGCCAACACCATATCGTGAATTTTTTCGATTGTTTCGGGTGTAGAGACCTCAACTGGGCGTCCAGGACGTTCGGCATCTTCAGTGCTTGTACGGCCACAACGAAATTCAGTAAACCACTTTTTTACCATTGAAATCGATGGTGCAGAGTCCCCATAGTATTTTTCAAGCTTAGCCTTGGTCTCGGTAATGGTTTTTTTTCGCAAGAAATAATGCTTAATAAGCACACGAAATTCACTTTTTTCCATTTTCTCCTCAAATTAGTGAGTAGTCTGATAAAAATAGCTGTCAAACACAAACTAACTGACGCAGCAAGTTTAAATTTTGACAGGAGTCAACTGACAGATGCCTGTTGACAGGAGCAGTGTTGCCGTTTCAGTAAAGAGGTCAGAAATTCAAAAAGTCACGGACTTATTGACCCGCCCTCGTATCTACGATAAAATAAACTTTTTTATTTCTATTATTTATTTTACTTAGATCTAACCGAGCATTGAAAATGAGTGTGTCTTTTTACTTATTTCGATCACTGTATATGGATGATTTCTCTTAAAAACCATCTCTTCTTTTTTGTTGTCCTGTACTCGTCAGTCCGAATAGCCCCTTGCAATAATTGATTCGGATAAGCGCGACATACCTGTATTTGTAACAGTTTTTCAACTGCTTAGTCGAACAGCAAAGGTTAAGAAATTAAAGCCTGAGGGTTTTAAAGTTAAAATGTATCATTAAATTATGACAGTGTTATTCACAATTTACCGAAAAATCTTTATGGTTTAAGAAATTGTGACAATTCACTGTAAAAAAATGGTGAAGTTCGTATTTTGTCTGGTCGCTTTGAAACGTTTGCGCGTTCAGCTCTTATCTGTGGTCAGATCAAGTAAAATGAAAGCCATCGACATCGTTTTACCCATACCAGTCTCGGTCTTTCTATGTAGATATGATAGAGACAGCTATCGTCAAAACGATATCTTATAACGATCGTCGTCCTACGTGATCTGTCCCCAGATCAATCGATTTTAGTTCACCGGCCAGGGAAGTGATGTGAAGACTCTAAAACTTGGATAGTTCAGGTACAAAGACAGCAGCCTCAATAAAATTAACTTCTAATTAAAGCACCTTGAGGCTATTTCTTAAAAACACTTTCTAGGTTACGATCAGATATAAAATAAGGGATCGAAATAGGAGGGTTTACGGCATCCTTACTGGTTCCCCTGTGGACATATGTAAAGTATGATTAAAAAAGAATTGCATTGGCGTTTTCCTAATTTTTGTGTTTTTACAGTTTTTTTTTTTACTGTCATAAAATGTTAAAATCTTTTATTTATTAGTACGCGGCTTATATAATAAAAAAAACCTAGTTTTGTCAATTTTTAAATAATAATTTGACATCCAAATGCGTCATTACACAACATCGTTATACATTATGTACGTCAAAAGGTCATTTAATGTATAAATCACTTTAAAAATGTTTTTTAAGTTTGTCCACACGGCAGAACTATAATACACATTGTGTTATTAGTGCTAAAATTAGAATCAGCTTATAAGGTTAAAAAAGCATCATCTTTGTAAATGAATTACGAGCAAAAACAACAAAATAAATGTTTCTTCCTATTATAAAAACGATTCAATAAACTTAATAGTCCGAGAGCCAGCGTCATGTTTGTTTTGTTTTGTTTTATAATGTTTTTAGTGGGTGCAGTTAGTGTGTTGGACTACTTATCTGCGGACGTCTGACAAACATCGTAAAGTATCAAGCTTCTCAAATTTGCCATTCGGATTCGGCTTTAAATGGAAGGTCCCTTCCACTTCGCACAAGCAAATGGTTGGAGAAGCTAGGTTATAGGTCCTGTATGGGCCGTTAATACCTAATATTTACTTCATTTGTTTTATAACAAAAAGAAATTCAAATCCCAGAGCACTCAGACTCGGTAACGGTCCATTGTACTACCAGGCAGAAAAGAAACGGGGCGTCATTCGTTTCTCTCCATTAATGGGTGGCGATGTTCTTTTTCTCCATGGGGATTAAACCTTTACCTCTACACCGTAGCTACCCCTTTAAACATAACTTATCAAAAAATTGACACCTGCCACAGTGGGGCAAAGATTAACAATAAATGTTTAAAGTTATAAAAAAAACAAGGGTACCTGTCTAAGTAGCGTAACGCTAAACCTTGCCAAAGTGTTAATTGACATTGCGTTGAAAAAAGACAATGTCTGCCACCTCTACAGTGGGAGGATGTACTCCTGCCGTCGACATAAAGTTGTAAAAAAACACAAAATTGAAGTGCTGAAATTTGTTTCAATCATAAGTTTAACATTTGAAATAGTGGAAAAACTTTGTATACAAAGGACAGCCCACGCCGTCTTTTACTTTTCAGTGCGATTCTTTTTCTCCCAGAGTATAGACGTGTGAATAAATTTGAGCGACAGTTCATGCAGTTAGTGGTTTTTGTGGCGGAAAAAAATATTTTTTTTTTAGATATTTTACAGGCAGTTATCATCGGAAACGAAAACCGTTTCCATAAAACAGGAAAAATCTTCTTCGTCAGCATACTCGCGCTTGTACTGACCTGGTTGTTCGCTTGTTCCTCATCATCATCATCAGTTTCTTCACTATCATTTTGGATATTCGAGTCTGTAAAAATGAATATAATTTTTACAAAATTTTTATACTGTCGGAGAAATAAGTAAGTAAGTAAGAAATTCATTTATTTAACATGTTCTTATTACATTTTACAAGTAAGAATAAATATTTACCTGCATCCTTGACATTTGAAAGATCCTCGATTACGACTTCGCTGATTGAAGTTGGAAATTGGTCAATTTCAAACCATCGAAACTCCTCTAAATTTATGATTTCTTGGGATTTGGAAGACATGCGTTGCACCAAATACTTGATATGTAAGCACTTCTCAAAATTTGGTTTCGCAGCTCCGATTCGTAGGGTGGAACTATTGAACCATCAAATTTGTTCGTGTTAATTCTCAACGTCTTCCCAATGTTGTTGCTTTTAAAAGCTCTCTTGGAAAGTCGGGTTTCATTCACGACGCTTAGTTGTTTATATGCATACATGCAGCAAACAAATTTCTCCAATATTTCCGATATATCTGCTGCCGTCCTTATAACAACATCGTTGACCTCTTCGAATTTATAACGTTCATAATTGACATAAACTGTTTTATTTTTGAAAAATGTCGCCATGGCGGGATTTTTTCAGTCATAAATCAATTTTACTAAACTTTCTTTAAAGTTTTTATTTCTTAACTCTAAGGCAAAATCTGAAGAACGCATTTGATCAGCACCCTGAATTTTATGACGTTCACTTCTGCTTGTCCCACCGTAACCTGTGTTCATTGTCGTTGATTGAGGGTGCAAAATATTTATCAAACGTTACAACGAATGTTCGCATCTCGCAAACATCTGCAAAATTTGGACGCCTACGTGTGTTGGTGATTGTTTTCTCTGTTTTCCAATATTTTCAAAAGAGCGGATTTATCTGTCTTGCAAATAGTTCCATCGATGTGCAATTCAACAATTTTTAAAGAGGCATTCATCGTTTGCTTTTGTGAATCTGCGAAACTGAATCTGTGAAACTCAATCTGTTCCTGCCGACGACGGCTTATCCCCAGCATACAAAGTTTTTTTTTTACAACGTTACTTCGACGGTAGGAGTACTTTGCCCCACTGTAGAGGTGTGACTAGAGCAAGGAACCAGAAGGCGAGATGAACATTTTAGGGAACGAAGACTGGCGCAAACTTTCCTAATCGCATCACAACAACTAAGGGATAAGTTTATGCAGAACCCAAATATTTAACCTTACTGACATACGGAATAGTTTTACCACCTAGCTCAATCGCCGGAAAACCAATTGGATTAACTTGAAATCTCGAGAGGATCATAGCCTCAGTTTTCATTGGATTAAGCTGAAGTTTATTTAATGTAGCCCAGCTTTGAATCATTCATAGATCTTCATTAGCGCGAGCAACACAATCTTCCATCAAACCTAGAGCTCGAGCTAGGTATATTGAGACATCATCAGCATACATCAGCACTTTGCAATTTGCAATCGTTTCAGGAAGGTCGTTGATAAATATTGAAAGCAGCAGGGGACCCGAAACTGAACCCTGTTTCTCCCCGGACTTACAACAGACGGTAAGGATGTTCAACTCACAGTTTCTACAATCTGCACCATATTTCTAAGGTATTTACTCAAGAAATTAAGCGCAGCAGAAGAAACTTATTCCTAAGTTTGACCATAGATTGATCAATGTTGTCATAAGTCTAGAAGAACCATAAGCCCAAACTTGCCAGGTATCAAATGCGAAACGTAGGTCACAAGATACCTTCAACGCCCCTGATTCGCAGCTGTGATTGTTTCCAAACCCTTACCGCTTTTCCGATGACATATTATTCAAAGTTAGTAAATATATAAATAATCAATATTAATAATGAATGGTAAATTATATCAAGCTCGGCAATGCAAGTTTCAATAAAACGCTATGTTCACTTTTATATCCACCTAAAAAAACGCATGCAGATTTTTATAATTAATATCACATTCATATCACGCTGGGAAGTTGATCGTGTAGAAATGCTTGCTCGCTTTTAGCCCACTTATTTTTATATTCAACAATTGCACCAGAAATTATGTTTAGACGCATTCTTATTTAAGAAATAAACTCATATTCCCCTTTCGTTATTCTAAACAAGTCTTTCCAAGCATTTTGATCGCTAGTATTGATATCGCGATCAAAACTATAACACTAATACTGCTTGATGAATGCGCAACAGAAAAATAGTTAAACTAACTGCTGTTAGGTCATAAATCAAATTAGATTGAACAACTGACTGTATAAGGCAAACAACAAGTGTTTCTTGGAGAATTTTAACGACTTACAGGAAAGTATTTCATCCGACAATAAGTCGAACAGAACTTGCGGAACACAATTGCGCAATAAGCAATGCGAAATTTTTTTATCAAACCACTTTTTAATTGTTTTTTTTTTTAAATGAGTCATTAAGTCTGTTTTATCAAAGTCTCAACATTTTGAAATAAACCATATTTAATTCACGTGGGGTACAATAAACCTAGAGTCCCAGAATCACCACGAATTTCCGTGGAACTAAAATAGTAGAATTTTTGTTATCTTTTTCTTTTTGAACGGCGTAAACTAATAACATTGTGAACTTCTTATCTTTTATATTGAGCGAAGAAATATTTTATGATGTAAAGCTAATAAAATCGCTAGGGCGAACGCTCTAAGTCAATGTGGCTGGCGCAAGTAGTTTTTTGTCTGCTATTGCGGTTGATAACAAGTGTCAGAGTTCAGCGTATCATGTGAAGAGGCTTTCTAAACAAAACAGGGGACATAGATAAATCAACTTTTACCTAGTAGAAGCCTGGATAAAAAAAACATCTGTTGTTGATAAAGGATTTGTTTAGGATTTGTAGCAATAAAATTCAACAGCAGCCAAATTAAGAGCACACCACCATTCAATGTTAACCTCTGCAATCACGTTTTATTCTGGTAACTGACATGTATCAAAAAAAAGAACAGAAGAGTAACAACAAAAGAAAGAGACAAAATAAGTGCAGAAGGCGATAACTATTCTTAAATACAGGGTGATTAACAGTGAGAATATAATTTTAAATAAAAACAATAGTGGATAAAATAAACGGATAAATTATTATGATGTCTAATCCAAAACAGGATTTGTATATGAGTATAAGGGCGTTTGCTGAGAAAGTTTTTTTTTACATGACAACGCTCAGACAGCTAATACCTAATCCTGCAGTTGACTACATCTTTTTACTAAGTAGGGGAAGCCGGGGCATAATGGGCCCTTCAAGGATTATTTTTAATAAAAACTCCAAAATTTGTCTGAAGAACTTTTATTTAAAAGAAAGTTTATAAAGTAATACGTATAAACAATACAGTTTGTTAAAAATAAATAATTTAGTATTTGTTTGTACTTTAAATAAATCATTCAATTTGCCCATTGTTCCCCGGTGCTGGGTAGCAATGGGCATAGGTGGGGCATGATGGGCACGGACCTAAATTGGATTGCAACGTGAGCATATGTGTATAGATTCATCATCAACATCATCCTCTAAAGCACAAGAACAATGAGCCCACTTCCCACAAGCTCTACAGGAAACCCATCCTTCTGTGGACTGGGAGTATAAATACCCGCAATGCATTACTTCGTCTCCATAATATTAGCTCAGAGGCTTAATAACTGTCACATCCAAGGGTTGCCATCGATGAGTGCAGTGTGGTGAGAAACAGAGTATGACAACACCACTGGCCCTTGCAACATCTATGACTTCAATGCTCTTTACATGGCTTGCATCCCCATCTAAAAGTAACAAAACAGGTCCGTCTTTGCTTGCGCGTGACAATTCAATAAATCTTTTGAACCATTTCAACAACAGTTTCTTAGTTATCCATCCATTTTTGTAACATTCGCCTCATGAATTAGGCGATGTTCCATCCATCAGCTCAGCTTGCATTCTTTTTCGAGGGAAAATAAACATTGGTGGCATATATGACCCATCATCGCTCATACAAATTCAAACGGTTAAGAGTTGTACTCGCTCTAAAGAAGATACGATCCTACTTTTTTTCTTCCTTTAGTTGCCAACATTTTCCCAGGCTCTCTGCAACGGTAGTGGTTTCAGTTTCGTCTACGTTAAAAATCCTGTTAGACGGAAACTCATATTTTCGATTTGCCTCCAGTAAATTAAAAAAAAATTCCGACAGCGACGCGGCTAAGCCCCATAGCCCGAGCCGCAGATGTTGCTTCCGATTTTCTTAATGAAATTGTTGCATTTCGTTTTAAAAAAAAACTGTTAGACCAGTCTTTTCCACAATGCGCGGCGCAGTGGGCACTCATGCCCATTATGCCTCGCCCGTTCTGCCCCAAATCTCTGTTTAAAGTCCCATTGAAAAAATAAGTAACAAATACTTAATTAAAAAAACAAATTGATTTCTATAAACTATATTCACTTACCTTGATATCATATCAAGAGAAACCAATATTCTCTTGAGCAGTTTTCCAAAAAATACACTTTAAATCACCTCAAAATAATATAAACTATGTGCAAAAAATTATTCTAATCGAAACACAAAGCAACTGCCACTTTAAATCAGAAAAGGGGTTTCCCCCAATAGCAAGCGAAATATTAAAGCAGTTAGATTGTGTTTCAAGGTTGCCACTATATTCAATATATAAATACAAAGGCAGCCTATTTTGCCCCGGGTGACCATTATGCCCCGCCTTCCCCTACTGTTTGGCAAAATCATTATGCAAAGACTTTGGCCCGAGCAGTGTTTACCAAATGTTGGAACATTATTTCCAATGTAGGTTTCAATTTCAATATCTTTTGGACTCCAACTCTAACTGAAAAGAATGCGCGGAGTACGCATAGATGAGAATATCGGCGCAGTTGCGGCCAGTGTTGAGGAAGATCCTAACTCATCGATTCGTCATCACGCGCAAGAATTTGTCCTGCGTCCATCAAATTTGTGTCAGATTTTGCGCAAGGATCTTGGTTTACAAGCTTACACGATTTAATAGCTGCAAGTACTAAGTCAGACGATCATCGTTTGCTTTGTGCATTCAGTGAATGGGCGCTGTAAAGTAGAAAGTCGATACACTGTTCTACCGCCAAATATTTTTCAGGGATGAGATTGACTTCTGTCTCAGTGACTTTGTTAATAAGCAATATTTTCGCATTTTTAACGAGGATCCAAAATTGAAAGGAGATCCATCAGCTACTGATGCACTGTTTGGAGGGGTTCGTGGGCTGGCGGCATCATCGGGCTCTAATTCTTCAAAGATCACCGTCAATGGCGTCCGCTAAAGAGCCATGAAAAGCGTTTTTTTGTCAATATCTATTATCTGCAGAATTGGACCTGCGACCTGGCCTCCAAGATCGTATAATTTGACGTTTCTATACTATTTTTTGTTGGGCTATTTAACGTCCCTGTTCTGTGCGGACAAGCCAATTCTAGCTTTGTAAGTAAACATCGAGGGCACAATTCTTGACATAGAAACAGCTTCAAATGTTCGAAAAAGGGGTCGACAATTTGAGCTCCAGAAAGCCGTTCCTAGGACGCTCCCGCCATGCCCAAAATCATTTTTCGTCATTAATGCCTTAAAACTATCTATCGAATAAATTGTCGTTGGCTCATTTGAACAACTTGTGTGTATTTTATTTAATTTTCAAATCCTACAGCTCTTAAAAAAACACCTGTTTTTAGCTGAATTGTGCAATCATATCGGAATTCTATTACAACGTATCTACATAGGAATATATTTATAATTTCTGCGACATTAGTGTAAGCTCCAGCTGTATACTGAAGAGTTAAAACATAATATACATTATGTACAAACTTTTTGCTGGTGTTATGCAAGTGAGAGTAGTCACGATTGCAGAATAAATTAATAAATCAGGATGAGAATATCAACAATTTCAAGTAGATATGTAGTTCTGGATTTAACTGCAGTTATTTTTGTGCCACGTTTTTATGGAGCTGTGATTACTATTCGAATGAATGGTCAATTCGTTCGAATATAATTTGTTTATTTTGCCATTCGGACGAATGTTGTTAAAGCTCCTGACCTGCCTAGGTGAAGAAAAACGCTACGTCGACCTGGATGGATCTATTGTACCATAGGTCAGAGAACATTTTAGGCTAGTGCGTTTTCCACTTTTCTAGAAAAGGTAATAATGCTTCTAGCAGGGGATTTCTTCAAATCTTCGTTACTTGGGAGTTCTTTGAAGAAGATCCTCCGTGGTTTCGTCGTCCTCGAGGCACAGCCTGCACTCTGAGTTGGCTAAATTCATTTTGTTAAGTTGGTATCGAGTATCGTATACCGTGGTGACCTGTGAGGTAGCCTATTAGGTTTTTAATATAATGCCTACGTAGGTTTAGGATCCTGTTGGCATTGTTTTTAAAGGGCTGGATGGCTCGTTTGGCCTGTCTTAACCCTGGAGTGTTTTCCTATTGTGAGATACATTTTGAGTGTTCCCAGCTTTTTAAAGCCAAATTAGTAGCTGATTTAGGTGGGAGTCCGACAGAATCCCAAAAAACGTAATCCCGAAAGCCCAAAATCCCGAAAATCCAAAATCTCGAAAAGCCACAATCCCGAAAACCCACAATCTCGAAAAGCCACAATCCCGAAAATCCAAAATTCCGAAGTACCAAAATCCCGAAAATGAAACTAAGAATTTTATTGAAGCAACAAAAAAATTTGGCAAATTTATTTAACAAAATAAATAAATTCAAATAAATAAAACATAACAAAAACAGTCCAAGTCTTACAAAAACATACGAGTATCAAAAACGATCCATGACAAAAAAATATTTAATACAAGTTCATATTGTACGCAATTAATCTGAGATAACTTATTTCAGAACGCTTTCGCTGCTCACACTCCCAGCAAAATGTATCCTTGTATTTTTGTAGCCGTCAATAAGCAGTTTCTCACGCTGTTTGTTGGTTTTCACGATGGACACGTTCATTTCTACTTAAGACTTCAAACACAAAATGTCACTGATAATACAAAGTTTTTTATTATAAAGGCATGCACGATACTACTTTGTATTACGATGTTCACTGTCTAACAAAAATATATCGAGATTTGGTACGTGAAAACCAGCTCCTGTGCTCGATTCCATTTTAGAATCATTCGTATACCACTTTAATCCGATTTGGCGGTTCGGTGGGCTATAACTAGCCCATGCTTCTCTATTTGTTATATCCGTAGAGAACCGCTTATTGAAACGAAATCTAGTCGGTCAACTATCACACTATTTGAGATCAGCTCAACTGAATGTACATTGCGAATTGCAAAACATTACAACGCAAACAATTGTAAAACATTATTACGGTAAATGGAATGGACAAATACTTGTCTATTTTACATTCAAAATTAAATAAAGAATCCCGAAAACAAAATCCCGAAAAATTATATAAAATGAAAAATTTGCGCAAATTTTGGATTTTCTGAATTTTGGGTTTTCGGGATTTTGATTTTCGGGATTGTGTCCCCAACCCGATTTAGGTGTGTAGCAGAAGGGTTCAGGTCCTGTGAAAGGAGTTTCTGGACCACCTCTGGCTAGTTCGTCAGCCCTTTTCATTTCCTTCAAAACCCCCATGGCCAGGAATAGACCACAGTTTGATTTTGTTCCTGTGGCTGACTTTCTAGAGGGTATTGAAGCCGTGTAAAACTGATTTGGAGTCAATTGTGTGTGAGCTAAGGGCTTTTATAGCTGCTTTTCTTTCCGTCAATATATGGATGTGAGCGCCTTTGATACCAGTGTTGAAGATGTGGTTAGCGCATTCTTGAATGGCGAGGAGCTCTGCCTGGAATACACTAGGGCTTTTTCCCATTGGTATTGAGAAGTTGAGATTTGGTACGTGAAAACCAGCTCCTGTGCTCGATTCCATTTTAGAATCATTCGTATACCACTTTAATCCGATTTGGCTGTTCGGTGGGCTATAACTAGCCCATGCTTCTCTATTTGTTATATCCGTAGAGAACCGCTTATTGAAACAAAATGTTTTTTGAAGGCGGTCTGTAACCGCGCAGATCATGTCAAGTTCTGGAATTTCTGAAGTTCCGGGTGGTCAATTAGACATATCTCATTCGTTTGTAACAGACTTGCTGAGCTGCGTACTGCACTTTGTTTATATTTATATGCAAGGGTGTTAATCCTATTATGGCTTCTATGGCAGCATTGGCACAGGTCCGCATGCGAGACATGCGAGACGTTATACCCTTGTGAGCTTTAATATGGCGGTTTTTTGGTTTGTTTTGGTTCACCGTATTATAGAAGCGTATGTAATGATGGGCCTGACCATCACTGTGTAAATCCAATAAGTGATCTTTGGAGAGATCCCCCAGGTTTTACCATACATGCGAGGGCAAGCCCATAAAGCTTTTGTTGCTTTTGTTATTTTGTTCTCAATGTGGGAGTTCCAGTTTAGTCTTTTGTCTAGGGTTACTCCAAGTAGGGTTGCTCAAACATCGATAGCTTATCGATAGTATCGATAGTAAAAAACTATCGATTGTTTCCGCGATATTTATTCGCACTTAAAACCCGTGCTATTACAACTATAAATCAAAAGCAACCGTCCCAATCAACTAGAAATGTTATCAACTTAAAGCGAAAGCTTTTTACGTACATACACACACGTCCATGTAGTAGGAGATATTTTTTTCGGAGAAACTTAACTTCCCGTGCTGAACAAGCTAAAGTATAAAACAATTCTTGATTTGTGAAGAGGTATGTGTAAAAAACTCATTGGTAGTGTAAATGAGTATGCGCGTAGTTTTGGTTGTTTTGTGGTTGTTTCAGTCAGAGTATATCTATTGTAATGAGTATGAGTAGGAGTAGGGACACTCTCGACGTTTTTCTCTCGACCGCAGGCTAAACGCTTTAATGTATGTTTTCCCATTTCTTTTTGCAATATTTTTAAATTCAAAAACAGTTAAACTTTAACTTTAAAAAATCACGTATACTCCTATTTTTTATTTTTGCACTGAGAACTGAGAACTAACGCACACATATTTTATTAAAAGCGAAGAACATTGCAACTTTTTTTCGTAGCATTACCTTGGCATGTGACACGTTACGTAAGTTTCAGAGAAGAAGTTATAAAAGTTAGAATAGCTCTTATTTCATGTTAAAATGCTTATCAGAGGTTCGTTGTGGGCTTGCTATAGCAATGAGTGAGTGTGCAAGTGCTCCTGCTACTCTAACAGCAGAAAACTTCGAATCAATCGATGAGATTCTGCTGCTTCTTGAACCTTTTGAGATCGCCACCTCCACAATTTCCGGTGAAACGTATGTAACATTTTTTTTAAATTTACCGCTTACCAAAGGGATTTCCGCAGAGGGAAGTCGATAGCATTCATTGTTAAAAAAATGTTCTTTTAGCATACCTTGAGGACGTCTGGCAAGGTTTTGGCTGCACGTAAAACGTCTGGGACCATCATTTTTGTGATCTGGGCATTTTCACAAATTTTTTGGTGTAACCATTATTTGGTTATACCAATTATTTCAAAATGTGATTTTTAACATACTATTAGTACGTCTGGCAAGGGTATGGCTGCGCGTTAGACGTCTGGCACCTATATTTCTATGATCAGGGCAGTCTGTTCTTTCATTTAATACTATATTCAAGTGGTTATATAAAAAATCCAGATTTTGGAAAAAAACACGTTTTCAACCTACTATTACTAACCTCAGCTGCAACTAAGCGCTGCCAGACTTCGACATTTGAGTTTACTTTTTACAGGCCTTTCTGTTCATGTATCAGCTTTTTGGTTATACTTTCACGCCCAAAATTTGCTGTGGGCTCTTGGTCTAATAATGATGACCAAGTCATCGGCGTACCCTATTATGTCGAAGCCTAAATTACTAAGCTTTTGAAGTAGGTCATCTATGACCAAATACCACAAGAGAGGTGATAGAACTTCTCCTTGTGGACAGCCTTTTCTGGCTGATACTGATACTGAAGTCTGTCCTGACGAAGCAGTAATTTTCCGACTTTCAAGCATCGCTTTTACCCAATTTTTGGTGGGGAGCTCTAAATTTCGGTAATGTACAGCATTTGATATTGAATCATAATATTACTACTTTAATTAACGGGGAAGCTGCGAGTCGAAGATCCTCTTGGCTGGAACATTATTGTCCATTCGCTAAATGTTGCCGAGCCAATGTAGTCGACGTGATTTAGCTTTTTGGACTACATCCGCATCTTGGTACAGCTCAAAGAGTTCGCGGTTGTATCTGCTCCTCCATTCGTCATTCTCGCACATAGGACCAAATATCCGGCGGAGTATTTTTCTTATAAAAGAACCCCTGCCAAAGTATGATGTATTCGTAATACATATTTACATATTTATTCGCAGTGATCTATTTCTCTATCGATGGATTACACTATTCCAAAAGTAAAATCGAAAGACGCAATCGACGTTTGTCGATTCGATTTGCTTATCGACACTCACAATAAGGGCCTAAGCACTTTAATATTTGAAAGATTCTTGTTTGTTGTTATATGCAAAATAAGGCAACGAATTTAGCAGTACGTTTTAAGAGCTATATTTCTATATACTCCTATATGCTTTATTAGGTCGATTCCATGTCAACAATTTCTATGTAATCTTTTGCATTTGTAATCATTCTTTGAAAGAAAAATTTCTCATCAAAGTACTAGTAATTTATTTATATATATTATTATATTTAATAACGTGCTTAAATTCAAGACAACCGGATCGGCGCCAGTGCGTTTTCGTACAGTTCGTTGCATCGAAAACATTGTAGCTGTACAAGATGGTGTAGCCGAGACTCCGTTGGTTTTTATTCGTCATCGCACTCAGAAACTGCACAACTCACGGAGCTTTTTGCAGCAAATTTTGACAAAGAAAAAAATGTAGACTGATGTCTGCCGCCAGAGCCGTGGTGAATATGTGGGCGACATTTTGTTTCATATACCTACATGATCGTAACAACCCACATTACTGATTAAAAAACATAGGGACGGGCTACAGTCCGCTTGGGCGAACTGTTGGATACCCTATTCTTATTCCTATCCCTCATAAGTGGGCGTGACAAAAGTCTAAGTATGGTTAAATTGTTAAGAACGCTCTACATATTTTGTTATATAACTTTTAAAGGATTTTATCAAAAAAAACGCTCCCTAGCTCAAACTTGGGTGTTTCAATAAAATTGTTTTATTTAATTGTGGGCGTGTCAGTAGGCGGATTTAAAAAAAAATTAACACATGAGCATAAAGGGCCCCTAGAGAGTATATATTATAAATTTCAGCTCCCTAGCTCAAACTTTGGATTTTCAAAAAAATTGTTTTATTTATTTGTGGGCGTGTCAGTGGGCGGATTTTGAAAATATTTATACATGAGCTTAAAGGGCCCCTAGAGAGTATATATTAAAAATTTCAGCTCCCTAGCTCAAATTTTGGTTTTTCAATAAAATTGTTTTATTTTTTTGTGGGCGTGGCAGTGGGCGGATTTTGAAAATTTTATATCCCGAGCAGTTTTAGGAGTCATAGATCATATATAAAAAATTTCAGCTTCCTAGCTCAAAATTCGATTTTTTACAAAATTTTGTTTTTTTGAGTTTGTGGGCGTGTCTGTGGGCGGATTTCAAAAATTCGTAAACTTGATTATTTCGGGACCCTAGAGAGTATATGGTTAAAATTTCAGCTCTCTAGGTCCAGTTTAAAGGCCTAATTTTTGCCGACGGACGGACGGACGGACGTACGGACGGACGGACATGGCTAGATCGACATTACTATCGATGCTGATCATAAATATAGTAACTTTTAGGGGTCTACGGGCAATATTAAGGTATGTTACAAACTATGCGTCAAAATTAATATACCCCTAGAATAGGGTATAATAAAGTTCTCGAACTCTTTAATGTTTGCTCTATGCTCGCTTACATGGTGAAATCCTTAATAGGACACAATGTTTGGCAAAACATAACTTTAGGTCATTTTGTCCGATATATGTAATTGCAAACTTGTGTAACTAGCAAAACAATAAGTAGTTTTTTATTTGGTTTTATCGACATTAATTATTTTCTTGTCGTTTTATGAATCGCAATGCCCATTTAGACGATAATTTCAGTTTTAGTTGAACTACCAGTAAAGCAAAAATTGAAGCGTTTAACTAAAACTGAAGCTGATGAAATTCTAATAAGTTTTCAGTTTAGTTGTCAGTTGCCGATGACTTAAAGCCTTGTTGTTCCTTCATTATTGGCTAAAAATCGGAAGTAAGACGTTCTTCATCCATTTTTTAATTGTATATATTTTTTTTTAATTCTCCCTGCGCACGGTGAAATAA
The DNA here is from genome assembly GCA_949715645.1 of Portevinia maculata. Taxonomy (NCBI): domain Eukaryota; kingdom Metazoa; phylum Arthropoda; class Insecta; order Diptera; family Syrphidae; genus Portevinia; species Portevinia maculata. The sequence continues at coordinate 18,899,709 of OX454526.1, read as the reverse complement.
AAATTCAACTGAATACTGAAATGCGATCTGAATTTTTACCCGAACTGATAACTGATCCTCAAAAAGCCCTAAAGACTTTTAAATTATTTTTTTATTGATTATTAAATATCAGCTTACATACTAGATAAATGATAACATATAACATAAAATTAAATGCGGACGCTCCAAATTTAACTACATATAACCTTATAATTATTGCCTTTTGGCCTTAAAACTATTTTACGAACTTGTCTTGTCAACGTGCATACGCGCCACCGGGAGTTGACTTAAACATTCAGAGTCAGTCACCTCACGGGATCACCATCACAAGTTGGAGCCTGGCCTCTCCCAGAAACGGCCTAGCTAACTTAACCTAAATTAAAAACTAAGAAGAAGTTACCTACAGTAACGCACCGTCCTGGAACCCCTATTTCCTTAACAAGCCACCAAAATTCTTATCCCTTGCACTGAGGTAGTGGTTGTATAATACCGAGATACCATCCCTGGTCTGTACCAGCCCTTTTGCAGCTTCTTCTTCTTCCTTTAAGACAAGGTTATGATCAAGATTAGATCATACCCCTCACGTTGTACTGCGGCTCGACCTCAATGAACATCGGCATGCCTCCTGATTTCGGATCACTTCATCACTGAGGCCAATCAAATGCTGATGTTGTTGCATTTATGTGATACATGAATTTTTAGGTCTGCCTCTTTCTACGGTTATCGTTTTTTACGACACCGGTGATCTAAAGTCGTGTCAACCGACGGATTCGCATGCACCCTTGCGGGACAGCTTTAAGGTGTGAAGAATATCGCTAGGGCCGGATGTTAAAATGTCTAGATGTGATTTTTTCCCTTAGTCGCCTTTTTCGACAAGGGCTGTTTGGGGAGCTATGCAGTGATATTCCTTTATCCGGCGGGATAAAGGTAGACCGGAGGGTACTCCTTACGTACATTTCATTTAGGTAGGAAGCCTCGAAGAGCCTTTTTTAACTATGGAGAATTACCCGGCATTAATGATAATTACCCTTATAGTAGGCGTTTCACCTGAACGACAATTGTCGAGTCACATTCTAGGCGTTTCGGAGTCGGTATTACGTTCCTTTAACGCCGCTCAAAAGTGGGATGTGTCGCTAGATTCATAAAGCACGAAGCTCACATTCAAAGCCGGTGTACACCAGGTAAGTGTTGTTAGTCCCTTTGCTCTCATATTGCAGTCCTTGGTTATCTACTTAAAGGACCGTTGACGACTCCAAAGTGCATAATATATTCTTTGTTGACAATGGGGACATTGTCAAGGATCAAAAGTCCCTGCAACGGGCACTTGATGTATGGGTGGGAATGGGTATGGTATTAGTCCGTAAAAGACAAAGAACCTACCTGTGCCGCCCGCTTTCTGTTCCAATCCCGCATATTCCAGACAGGAAAGTGAATTGCGAAAAGTATCAATAACGTAACCATGTGATGACGACATCTGTCATCCCGCAAGCGCTGCGTGGATAAATTGGCGGGAAAACTTAGTCATCTTCTGTGACTGAAAAATGACAGCAATGACAGCTGGAAGGAATATATGACAGCGTACAAAATGTATAAGAACAAGTTAACGGCAGCTGAGGTGAAGATGCATTGCATGACAGCAGGAGTAACAAAGCTTGATCGAATAAGAACTTCAAATATCCGTGGAAAATAGCTCGTGGAGACTTCAAATAGTATTCTATGAAAAATTGCATTCTGCCCAGTTCACAGCTTTCTATGGATAGTATTCGATGACCTGTCGTTTTAATGAAGTGCTTCACTCTGTGACATTTTCACACCAATCTATCAGATGGAAAGCAAGAAATATTGCTCGTAGAGAAGTGGTATCAGTGAACACATTTGAAGGATTTTTGCTACTTCTAGTGAATACGTAAAGTGATAGATGACTTCTTTTATTTTCAGCAAAGTATGAAAAACAATAATCAATAATGGGAGCATGCGCATGTCGAAATCGTGCAAAAATGATCCGAAACGGATAGGCCTGCCAATATTCATTGAAGTCAAACCGGCGAACCCCACAGGCGAACCAGTATAGGGATGCAGTAAAGTGGCAGGGTTATGATCCCTCCTATCCTGATCATAACCTCGTCGTAAAGGAAGAAGAAGAAAACGGCATCCATATTGGTGATGTCAATACATATACGAACGCTTTCACATGTGCTGCTTAACACAGTTGTCGTTTACACGGTAGCCGGCTGCCGTAATTTTGGAGTCATCCCCCCCTGGAATGCCAGCTGCCGTGCTCGAGTAACCGGTGCGAAAACAAATAGAGAACACAGAAAAACAACTTGCGCGTTTACCCATGTCCAGAAAATCGCTGCCAGTTATCAAACGACAGCAATCTTTTGCAATACAAGTTTACTGTGATTTGTGCCGTGAACTTGAAGTTTGAAAATGAATTCAGATATCGAACTACTTTGAGGCAAAACAACCGAACTGATTAAATCAAATTAAAAAATAAATAAAAAAAAACCCGGTCTAGTACGGGAGAATTGACGTTTACGTGTGAAATATTTTCTTTTGTGAAACTGGTTAAACGGCGCCATTTATACGGTCAAAGGTATGTGTGAAATGGTCCTAATAGCATTTACTATGTTTGTTTTGGAATACCAAAGTACATCGTTGGATTTTCGATAATAAATTATAAATTATTTTCGTGATTGTATTTTTTTTTTCATTATGAAAAAAAATAACAGAACTGTGTTTATGTGTTAATAGCTGTTGCTGTTCCCATTACATTCATTCTGGTAAAGACTTCTTGACACAGTGCTATTTTAGACCATTCAGTGAAAACCTTGATGATTACATCGGCGACCCTATTATACCGCCCGCTGTATAATATATATATAAAGCAAACGGTTATTTCGCAACGCAATGGTTGGCGAATTTTCAAGTATCATTTACCTTAAATCGCGTTTCTTTTTTTGCATTTACATGTTTGTACTTTTGAACTTGAAATTTTAACCGGCCTGCTACGGTTACGATGCGATAAACAGGCGACTGTGTGACAACTAGCACATATCCTTATCAAAGCAACAAAGTTGCATGAGTGGTTTTACCCTGCAGACAAAAATAATATATTGGGTTTTAAAAGCCATTTTACATGTAACAGCAACAGCTGGTGCTTTGTCTAAGTAACGAAGTGATTCGAAACTGTGAATCTTGCCGATACTCTGCGGTAAAATCGGCGAAACCCACAAACGGACCAGTAGTGGGCCGAAAAGGGCAATGATGCATCCAATCCAGATTAAAACGAAGAAAACGTTCAATACAGGAAAAGGGCCCCGAAATTTCGCGCGGAATTGGATTAACATAGTGCTTGTAAGCAAAATGCAAGTCAATAAAATTGAGAAGCAAAAACGGAATAGGAAAAGTTTATTTAAGAAAATTCTAAATAAAACTTGAAAGTGTTGATTAAATGCGAAATAAACGCGAATGAACTGTGACTTGCCTCGTCTCCCTATGCCCCGAAACTCAATAAGTGCGAATGTTTTACTGCTGCGCCAATTTATATGAGTTAATCCATAGTCTTGGGGTACTATAGAGTTTATAGAGATTGATTGCAAGGGTCGACAAAAACCGAATGGGTGTTTTGCAAAACCGTCAGGCTTATTTTGAGATTCGAATGAATAGTCAATTCGTTAAAATGCCTCTCTTCTCTCTCTCTTTTTCTGTTTATTTGTTGAGATAAACTTTGTTTATTTTGACATTGGAACAAGTAATGTTCATTAGCAAAGCATGTCATAAAATTAACTTAAATTAATTTATTATTCGTAATCAGCTGCTGGTCATTTCAATTTTTAATCTCAGATGCCTGACAGATTGTAACTTATAGTCTTTAGATTAGATATTTTTATCCTTATTTTAAATAAATTTCTATATACTCGTTAAACCATGTAGCACGTAGTTAAAATTTTTATCCGTTTGCTAGATATTCTTATTAAAATTAAAATTTTCCGATACCTATAATAATTTACTTGGAAATGGAATCACTTACCATACACTTTTATATTCAGACCGAAAAATGACATTCCACGACAAAAAGCACAAAAACTGAGAAAAAAAACTGACAATCCAAATGGGGAGCGGGTCGAAATTCTGCTTTGAAAATTCTGCTAATTCTGCTTTTTTCCAATTTACAAATATTTTTCAACTTTGTCAACAAACTACAATATATTTCATATAAAGAATCTTAAAACCAATAAAAAACTACTTTTACCTCTTCTTCTATAACAAGTGAGTAGGTAGGTAGAATGCTTTACACAATTCTGCAAATAACAAAAGGTTTGGAAAATGTTTAAAAGCACGCGCTTTTTACATTTTTTACCTTAACAAAAATATAGACAATAGAGTACTTCGCGAAGCTATTTCTTTCTGAAGTATCAAATCACTTTCTTAAACGTCAAAAAATAATTGATGGTTACAATTTCAGTACTTTGCAGAAATCATGTGCAAAAATCATTGTGTTGTTAATTAGGTGTATATTTAAGTGAAAACAAAAGCTTTTAACAACTACCAAAATATAGACAAAAATATCATGAGAGAGTATGTTAAAGCAAAAAAATAAAAGCAATGAAAGCAGTAAACATGTTGACCAAAAGATGTGCAGCTCTTAATGCAGCAATTTACAGGCATTTTCACTTTTTTTTTGTATAATTTTGTTATTAATTAACTGTTTTTGTTCGTTTGTATTTAGCAGTATGAATTGTTAGTATAGAAAATTGTTCAACTTAATTTGTATCCAAAATTAAATATTTTGTTTGCCATAACAACAACGTAGTTCTCATGATTTTACTTTCATTTTTTGTACACAATCCTATTATATTGTTTATTTTGTTGAGTATTTAAAACTAGTATTTGGAAAGTCCTTCTTAATTGTGGAACATTTTTTTTTTGTATAATGCGCTTTATTATAAAATTTGTATGAAATGTTCGCCAAAAATTCAGCGATTTGACCTGACCTGACAATTCTGACGATGTTTTTTTTTTCATTAGACCCTGACGCTGTCGCGAAGTACTCTATTGTTTTGACAACTTAGCCACTCAACTTAGTTTTAGTTCTTCATAAATTTAAACGATACAAGATCCCTAGTGTCCTTTCATTCAAATTCGGCAAATAGTTGATTAAATTCGCAATTCTCAGATCTAAAAAAACACAGGATATAACCATCATTTAAATCAGAATCAACAGCTAAGACCTCTTGCGTCTGCTTTTAGAACTTCTTCAACAATACTTTGATGTCAAAACATTATGGGATGACCTAGTAATAACTTTACTCGGCTTGTGGAAAAAAAAATATTCTCACGTTCAATTACATTTATTGCAGAATCATAGAATTGAAAAACATTTGAGTTTTCATTCGCTCGCGCAATATTGTAAAATTATTAATTTGGAAACTTTTATTAACCCTCATTTTTTAATTAAATGTAAGCAATTTTAAAAGAAAGCTTTTTTTTCATTCGCACACAAATTATATCAAAGTTATCAAATCAACTCGTGAATTAGGTTTTTGACAGTTTTTAGGCAGCGAACAAATTCCAAAAATCATTATTTATCACAATAATCAATGCGAATTGACGAAAGCTTCGCAGCCTTCCTGCAGGTGTGTTTTCACACAAAAGAGTTTGAATTAATGATAATTTGAGTGTAACTACTGAATCAACCGAATCAAAAACAGGTATACAGGTGACAGGTGTCACCTGTCACCTGTCAGTATTCTATTTAGAACAATCGGCAACGCCTTCTACGTACGGAGAGTTTTTATATAAATTGTTGCTGTTTGATGTGACATTTTAAAATTCCGAATGAAGGTAGGGTAGGTAGGTGTGGCGGTTTGATAAGACAAAACCCAATTAGCACCGAGTGCCGTTTTGATACCACAAACTCACGTAAACCTGGGTATTATCGATTGGTGCGGGAGGCTAAATCCAACCTGCGGATTTCAGGAAAGTTATCAGTTCTTTGATACTTTTCTCAGAGACTTCCTCAAGTGAATTGAAGAAAGGGCTTCCCAATGTTCGTAGTCTGGTCCTAGCTAAAGCCGGACAGGTGCATAAAAAGTGAAATAGGGTTTCTTTTTCAGTTGTCACTTTGCAACTGCGGCAGTGTGTATTGTATGCGATGCCCAGCTTGGCCGCATGGTCACCTATAGGCCAGTGTCCCGTGATGATCGCTGTTATTCTTGCGATGTCTTTTCGGGTTCTACCTAGAAGGTCGGTTGTTTTTGCCTTGTTATAGTTTGGCCACGTTTTTCTGGAAATGACGCATGTAGTCAGCCTGCTCCATCTGAGGTTGGCTTTCTTGAGGTATTCTGTGGTGATATTTGCCTTAACTGCTCCGAGCGGAATGTGGACTAGTTCCGCCAGAGAGCAGTGGAGAGCTGAGCCTTGCCTGGCCAGTTCGTCGGCACGTTCGTTTCCATAAACGTTACTGTGCCCTGGAACCCAGCTCAGGGTAACCTTGAACTTATCAAGCAGTGCCAGCTCATTACGGCATTCTAGTACTAACTTAGACGATATAGTGACCGAAGCGATCGCTTTAATGGCAGCCTGACTGTCAATAAGTATGGCGATCCTTTGCCTCGGTGTTATGTTTGAGTGAAGTTTGATCTGGCGACAGGCTTCACGGATAGCCAGTAGCTCCGCCTGGAATACGCTTGCAGTATCCGGATGTCTGTACGATTTTGCGATGTTTAATTATTCCGAAAAAACTCCCGCACCCACGCCGCAGTCTATTTTTGAACCATCGGTATAGATTGTTTGATCGAAATCCCTTGTCACTTGTCCATTTTGCCATTCTGATCTAGTAGGGATTTGAACGACGAAATGTTTTGTCAAAGACATTCTGGGAATGATGTAGTCTGTTGAAGGCGGAACTAGTTTTCTAGGTAGAGAAGGTGGCAATGGTGCGATGGTAGTGTATTCACTAAAGTGATTGGCAGGTCGTGCGTTCGAATCCCGACCAGGGCCATGATTTTTATAAATTGAATACACACAACAAAAACTGATCTCCCTAAAGCAATTTAGGCGCCACCTGTTGAAAAAAAAAAATCCCATCGCACCAAACTTCTTTTCTATCCTTCTATTCTTTCAGTAAGTAGCACCCAAAAATAGGCAATGAATTGCTAGGAGCTACTTGCGTAACAAACTAAATGCCTGCGCTGTGGTTTTACCATTATAAGAGTACTGTGTCACTACAGTAAAAAGAAATCCCTTTAGCGCACGCAAATTATAAAAAAAAAGAGAATCTAGAATACTACTGTGGCCGTAGGGTTTCGCAGTCCAGCATCCAGACTCTCTGAGTCTGATCGCGCTGTGTGCTGTGATGTTTGTTATATGTAGATCAAGAGGTAAAAGATGCAGTAAGACTGTGAGTCCGTCTGACGGTGTTGACCGTAGAGCTCCCGTTGTTCCTATGCAGGCCGTTCTTTGTACCTTATTAAGTTTGGTTATATTGTACTTTTTCTTTAGAGCCGGCCACCATACTATTGACCCATACGTGAGGATTGGTCGTACCACGGCTGTGTACATCCACAGGGTCAATTTTGGTTGCAGGCCCTACTTTTTGCCGAAGGTTCTGCTGCAGGCATAGAAGGCTATACATGCCTTCTTTACCCGTTGTTCTATGTTTATTTTCCAGTTGAGTTTAGGATCTAGGATAACTCCTAAATACCTGGCACTGGTTGAAAGGGGTAGGGGTGTGCCGTTTAGGCGAGGAAGCGTAAAGTCAGGTATGTTGATTTTGGTGGTGAAGAGCATCAGCACAGTTTTCAACGGGTTGACTCCCAGACCGCACTTTTTTGCCCAAGTGCTAACTTTGCTTAGAGCACTCTCCATGATTTCACTAATCACAGAGGGAAACATTCCTGACATCAATATCACCATATCGTCCACATACCCGACTACATTGATTCCTTCACTGTCTAAACTTATGAGGATTTTGTTCATTACTAGGAGCCAGAGTAGGGGTGAGATGACTCCTCCTTGAGGTGTTCCCCTCCTGGCATATTTGGTTATATTGCTATTTCCTAAAGCTGCTTGAATGATTCTAGTGCTGAGCATGGAAACAATCCATTGACTTAGATGGTTTGCTATTCCCAGCTCCCTCAGGGACTCTAGAATTGCTTCAGTGTGTACATTGTTGAAGGCTCCTTCTATGTCTAGAAAGTTAGCCAAGGTGTATTCTTTGTAGTGTAGGGATTTTTCTATCGTACGCACTACCTCGTGAAGAGGTGTTTCTGTAGATCTTCCCTTGAGGTAAGCGTGTTGAGATTTGGAGAGGAGTGAAGCTTCTATTGCCCCTCTCAGGTGGTTGTCTAGGAGACGTTCGAGCGTCTTCAGTACGAAGGAGGTCAAACTAATTGGTCTGAAATCTTTCGCAGTTTCATGACCGCGTCTACCCGCTTTTGGAATGAAAACAACTCGCACTCGTCTCCATGAATAGGGTACATGATTGTAGAGTATACAGTTCCTGTAAATCGGTGTGAGCCATGGAATTGCCAGTTCCAGAGATTTCTGGAGCATGATGGGCAGAATGCCGTCCAGGCCAGGCGATTTAAAGGGAGCGAAGCTGTTTATTGCCCAGGAAATTTTGTCCTCGGTAATAATGGATGTTATATTTTCCCAGGCGTTGAGTTGTGTGCGTTGTGAGCTGGATGGCTCTGCACCGTAATCATTGCATCCGGGAAAATGGGTGTTTATTAATAGTTCTAGGGATTCTGCAGTTGACTCAGCCCATTCTCCGTCCTCCTTTCTCAGATGAGATGGGTTCGAGTGTTCTTTGGACAATATTTTGCTGAGTCTTGCGGAGTCCTTGAGGGTTTCGATGGATTTTCAGTACTCTATCCACGACTGTGTCTTAGCCGTTCTAATAGAGTTCTTGTAGATTTTAAGGCAATCTCGGTAGGGTTGCCAGTAGTTGCATTTATGGCAGATGTAAAAGGTTTCTCTAGTCAATTTTCTGAGAGCAGAGAGTTTCTTGTTCCACGAAGGGGGGAATGCTTTTTTGCTATATTTGATCGGACACGAGGCTTTGTACGCTACGTTGAAAGCTTTTTCAAAAGTCTCAACCTTTGTGTCGAGTTCTGAAGTGGAGGTAAATTTTTGATTGGGGGTCTTGTGTAACCTAGTCTTAATAAGTTGGTTTAACTCTGCCCAATTGGTTCTTTTTTGGTTTCGAAAAGGTTTCGGGATCTCTTCAGCGAGATCTATGTCGAAGGGTATCCAGTTGTGGCCTGAGAAAGATTTTTTACTGGATATCCTCCAATTTTTAACCTTCATAATATTGTTATTATTACAGAGCGTAGCATCTATAACGTCTTCCCAGCCGTTAAAACTGTGCGTACTCGGAAAGATAAAGGTCGGGGTGGTACCTTTGTTACATATTAGTAGGTTAATTTCAATAATATAATCAAAAAGAGAATCACCGCGTTCGTTTGACTCCGAGCTGTCCCATAGCACATGCCTGGAGTTTGCATCGCAGCCCAGCAGCAGGTTGGTCCTTGTTGTTGTAATGGCGGTTATCATTGCCTGGACTTCTTCCGGCGGTACTTGCCGGTCGTGTGCCATGTAGGCGGATGCGATTAGCAGGTCGCCTCCTGCGTTCTCCATCTTTTTAGCTAGAATGCAGGTTCTTGGCTTACCATGGTTATTATTGTTGCGGTTGTAGTAGAGGAGGAAACGACACCGGGTTTAGGCCTCTTATATTGGGCCCGTTCACCCAAGGTTCTTGCACAATGCCGATGTCGATGTTTTCCCCTTTGAGGAAAACCATCAGGTTATCTGACGCACAGACTGAGTGCTTCAGATTAATCTGTACGACTTTCAGCATTGATTGGTTTCGGGTGTTTGTTCGGTTAGGGTGGTAGTACGGCTCGCCTCGATCCTCATGTCCTCATCCTCATCGTCGACTTCATCTAAGTCATCGACCTTTTTTTTTTTTTATAATTTGCTTACGCTAAAGGGATTTTTTTTTCTGTTGTTACAGTACCCTTATAATGCTTAGAACACAGTGTAAGCTACTTGGTATTAGAAAGAATAGAGAAATAGGAAAGAAGTGTTTGGGTGCAGTTGTAGGGTTTTTCTCCACGGGTGGTGTCTAAGTTACTTAGGAAGATTACGATTTCATGTATTCGGTATAAAGTAATGGACTTGGCCGGGATTCGAACGCACGACCTTCCATTCCGTAAGCGAATACACTACCACTGCACCATTGCCACCCGCAACCTGACACGGGGACCTGAATATTTTAACTTTTCTATGTGATCTGCGTTCTCTTCCGTCACCATTATTAGGAAGGATAGGGTGTTGTTGTGAGGTTCCTCAGCCTCGATGACTTTCCAGTCATCCATGGGAACCGCAGGGTTGTGGAGCTTGAGACAGTTGATTAGCTTATCACTGTCGATGGTCATATTTGGCAGCGAAATGCGAATTCTCGGTCTCCTCGGAATCTCTCTGGCCAGGATCAGCTTAAGCTTTAAGCCGGTCCAGTCGTCACGGATCTTGTGAACGCAGCCGCTTAGGAATTCCTTGGAGAAAGCATCTTCACACTTGATTACCCTGTAACCTCTTATGACTTCAGCTGAGTCAAAGCAGGGGAGGGGTCCGCCTTGGTTATTTAAGAGATGGTCCATCACCATCTCGGAAAGTTTATTTTCAATGGCACCCCAAACGTCAGCCACTGTCTTGCCGCTGGTAGAGAGTTCATCCACCAAAGCGACTTGTAGGTCGTCTCTGACAACCTCACTGACTGTTCGTGTCATCTGGGGTGCTGAGATTGGGTTGTGGTGCTTGGCGATAGCCAACTTAGCAACTTTGCTTCTTTGAGGGTCAGACTTGACCTCCTCTTGTGAGCGGTTGCGTTTAGTTGCTTCCGTCTTGCGTGGTGGTGGCTCCCTGCGATTCTTGATGAACTCATCAATAATCCGCTGGTGCTTAGGTTTTTCAGCTAGGTCCTGCGGAGTAGCCGTGCCGGCCTCTTCCTTCTTGGTAATCTTACCCAGAATGAAGATGGCCCTCTGGTACGCGCTCTTTCTGCGATTACTAGCTGATTTGTGGGTATTTACCGCACGCTTTTGGGCACTAGGTCGAGTGTCCTGCGCAGCGGGTGTAGAGGAAGTAGATGGTTTATGGATAGCAGGTGTACTTTGAGTGGAGCTCCGCTCAGAGTCGCCGCTTCCCACGATTGTCTCCTGACTGGAGGCGAGCAGTTCATCTTCTGATGAAGTGCCTGGGTCTTTATTTTTTTTGGTTTTTTTTTCTTTTTTTCCTATTTTTTCTGTTGTTATTTGTTTGTTAATTTTTTAATTTTAGGTCCCACGAGTATGTCCGGAAGGGTTGGTCCGTCCCGGAAGAGCCGACTTACCGGGATAAGGCACTTAGATACAACCGGCCTTGCCTGGGCGCCGGAGGGGACCGGAAACGGCCAGTTCTCTTTAACCACTATCTGACCATGCAGCCCTCGGCACGGGTCGACACCTTGGCTTAAAAGTGGGATTTAGCTAGGGTTCACTCCCTTCCAACACTCTGATCCAGAGTTGGTTTTGGTCCACGATGGGTTTTACAGTGGAATTTTTTGGCATCTTCACTGCTATGACCTCATTACCCCGGATCGCGAATCAATGTGGAACTTACATTGCATCGTACCGGGGCATCCCCTTATCCGCCACCCAAGGGACGCGCCTGGTAGAGGACCTACCCCCCCCAGGATTCCGAATGAAAGTAATTAATTCATAATATTTGTCCGGTTGGATATAAATAATACTGTAAATTTATGACCGATAGCAATTAAGTTTAACGGAGTGAAGTTCTTTTTATCAATAAGGAAGTGATTTACATTGTATTTATTTTGTATTTTATAATATTGCCATTGAGATTGCGATTAGGATTTACTTGCGGTAGAAATAGTACGTTCCATTCCACATCGACAGGGAAGTACTAAATAGTACTTAACTAGGCCGAAAGGAGGAGGTCTACTATAAATAATTGTAGTTTTATGAATTAAACGGCCGCTTTCCGAGCATTCTTTGAACCGACAATTGCGAAGTACTCGGATAAAAGTTGATACACGGTTCTAGTTTTTGTTCCTTTCTTTAGTAATTGTTACTCGGACTACTTTCAAAACATAGTATCAGACACAAATACTCTGAGTATTACACTATGTTTTCATTAGGGCAAATGAGCTCAATTTGGTGCACATTTCCAAATGCGGCTAAAAGTTGACTCATTTCCCATACAGATTCACATTTCGAAATGAGATAAAGTCTACCTCATTTGTGGCAAATCGGAAAGTTAATAAAGGACTTCTCAGACCAAGGCGAAATACTGAGCCATACAGCTTTAGCAAGTTTGATAAAAGAAATAAGTACACCGTGGAATATGGGACAGTGAAAATAGCTTTGTAAACTTCCAGCAACTAATGCGGGATTGTGTTTTTTTGTTCTTCTGTTGCGTGTAATTTATGAAATAAATATAGCATTGTGTTCAAATAATAGTTGAGTTCGAATATTATGGGTAGTGTGTTTTACGATTCGGTACACCAGTTATGGGACGGAATTTGAGGCCCTTATTGTGAGTGTAGATCAGGAGTCGTATCGACAACTGTTATGGTTGCCACTGGACGGGAACGTCAGGGAACGAACATTTGGTCAGGGAAAATTCCCTCTGCGTGTATATTTTTTTATAATATAAAAATATTACTTTTCATGAATCCACCTCTGTTCTTATTTTGGGGTCACATTTCGCAGATCTCGATATCTTTCGAGATATATGTACCTAACCTACACACCATTTCACTAATCCACCATTTACAGTCCCTGGCCAAATTATTATAAGGTAAAGTTCTGTGTACTTTGTTTGTACTTGTTTACGTTCGCGTATCAATTGTTTAACACTGTAATGCAACACGTTTAAAATAAGAACAAAATGGAATCTCCTAAATAAAAACCATTATATGTATGTTTAAATATAAAAATATTGCATATAAACTCGTGCAACACATAAAACTATTAAAAAACTGCAGTGCGTCTAATAATTTGGCCAGGGATTGTGTATCTAATAATGAATGTACCTTGGAATTTTTTTTTAATTTGATTGATTGATTGAGACGATTTTGGTTTCAAGAATGTATAGCGTTTGCACGCAGTTGTATTAATTACTAAACAGCTAATGGAGATGCCAAGTAGCATTGAAATGCGTATCAATCCTATTTTTCGATCCATGCGCTACGAAAAGTCTGAGATAATGCTTAAATGGAAAACCACATCTTCATGCTTTCCGAAAAAAGACATGCAAACTTATATGTAGGTACTCGTACATCAAAAATCAAAATAGTCTATTTCGATTGACTTTGCTTAGCGAAATTTGTTCCCTTTGCTAAGGAAGATTTTGTATAGAATAGTTTTTATTTTAAGGCAATAACGGCAAAGCAAGATGCAAATTATGCAAACAAGAATTTGAGTTTAGCAACATCCCTTTGCTAAGGAAGATTTTGTATAGAATAGTTTTATTTTAAGGCAATAACGGCAAAGCAAGATGCAAATTATGCAAAAAAGAATTTGAGTTAAGCAACATGGGCCAAAGGGCTCAAAATACACAAACAAATATTTCCATAACAATCTTTTGGATAAAGTAAACAAATGTGACGACTTTGTTATATGTTTTGACGAAGCACTCAACTCAGATAATAGCTCAGAAAGGACAAATGGATTTAGTTGTCCGTTTTTTTGATGAGTCAAATGGAATTGTTTGCAATAGGTACTTAGAAAGCGAGTTCATGGGATCTTCAAAGCCAGATGACATTTTAAAACATTTTGACAATGGAATCCGATTTTTAAAAAAAGAGAAACTTCTTCAAGTATCTATGGATGGCCCAAACGTAAATTTATCTTTTTTAAAGAAACTAAAACAACAGCGGATGTTGATCCGGATGGTAGGCAGCTACTAGAATGTGGAGTGGGTGGTAATACATGGAGCCATGAAAACCGGACTTACAAATGTTTCATGGTACCTGCATATTTTTTTAAGGCATCTTTATTCAAAGACAGTCCTGCAAGAAGAAGCTTATTTACCTCCAAAACTGTTTGTACTCGATTTCCCCTGAAATATTACGGTGTACGTTGGCTCGAAAATAAAATCTGTTTTGAGAGATGCCTGAACATTTTTGATGAGTTGAAGCACTTTTTTTCTATGACAAACTCAGATTTACCAAAAACAAGACCACTTGAAAACGTAAAAAAATACTTCCAAGACAAATTGTTGGACTGCAATTTCCATACAATTACATCTAATTGTGAACCATTTTTATCCAAATTTTAAAGCGAGAAACCATTGATATTTTACCTTTATGAAGATCTCCTCATAATGGTTAAAACTTATTGCATCGCATCGTCAAAAAGAAAGTATATCAGCCAATGCTCCAGGATCTCAACTTTTGTCCATCGATCTTTCAACTGAATCCAATCTTCTGGAAATAAAAATCGTTGACGGGCTTCAAAGCAACGAAAATCATCAATGCAATAAAACAAAAATACAAGTTTTCGGAAAAAGATATTTTAAAATTTAAACTGGATTGCCACAAAATTATTATAAGCACAATATCAAAAATCGAAGAACGAAGCCCATTAAAATACGATTTGATTGTCAAAATGAGCAGTCTTAATCCTAGAAATATTTTGCAAAACAACGGTCTCTACAGTAAAAGATTCAAAAATTTGCTTCAAATTTTATATAATAAATGCCAACCAATTGTTTGATACATGCGCGGAAAGGGCAAAATTGCAGTACATAAATGCATGTACAGATGCAAAGTTCTACTTTCAGCTTTTTGGCAAAAATTAAAATTTTAAAGATCTTTGGCATGTTATAAAAATGTGTTGCATTTTATCGCACGAAAACGCCTCAGTTGAGATTGGCTTCTCAATTAACAAGACTCTTTTGGTCGAAAACCTCCTTGAGGACGAGGAGTCACTAGTCGGTAATCGCTCAGAGAATAGTCTTAAATGGCGTGAAAGAGGCTGGGGCAGTATCGAAAGTGGAAATAAATTCAAAATTAATATTTAATGTTCGATCCTCTCATAGCCTCTATACACAGCAGTTAGAAGAAAAACTTAAATTAAAAAAAAAATAAGATGGAGTAAACGTATTAAAAAGAAAAAGGGAGGATGGTACCAAATATTTCGCGACTTATTTTCAAAACGTTAATTCATATGTGCGTTTCTTTGAGAAATGTATCCACAGGAGTGCTCGAATCTGCACCTTAAACTACAACAACATTGTATAGCGAGTAATACTGGGTATAGGTGTCGATAACATACACAGCAGGGCTGTTTTGCATACATGCTGTCAATGCATACAATAATTTGTGTTTCAAAAAATGTATGGCTGCTGGCCATTATTCTTGTAATGGTTCTTATGAGCAACCGTGGATACATTTCCCAAAGAAACGCAGCTAATAACTACATCACAAAAACTATGCTACCATCCTGCAAGATGACAAAAGAAATAATTTCATTAAGCACATATCACATCCCAAATGACGAATAATTAATTTAAACAGCTGCATGTGTTAAAAGTTGTTCGCAAAAAAAAACTATCGCATCTAAATATCTGACAATAGCTCTACAGCACAACTCTAATCAACTGTCAAAGTAACAAGTTTATTTTTAGAAAACAGTTTGTCTTCTATGTCACTAGTTCTATAAGTATATTTATATTTATGTATTTTTCGTAACATTAAAAATAAAGCAATCATCTGACGTAACCTAATTAGAAAAGGAAACACAAATTTTATGTTCGAAATGCAACTATGTACATATAGCATAAGTAGAAGTAGCAAAATTATGCGTCCTTATTGCATTTCGTATACGATATACATAGGTAGGTAGATTATGTACGTTAAAACACTTATATTCATCTTGAGACTGCGATGGAGAGGAAAGTTCATGAAGGTGGCGCACGCCTCTAAAACACACAATCTGTGTCTGCCCTGTGTGTTGTGTTATTTCGAAAATTAGTTCTAATTTCGAATAAAAATGTTCACCTAACAAACGGGAAATTCATCTGAAGGCAAAATATTCAAACAAAAAGGAGGAGGAATACCGCTTAATAATTTTTTCTGATTGCTAAATTCATCTTCAGCGGCGGCATCTTTCCTCCATACAAACACCGCTGAAATTAACATCATATTTGTGTTCGCGGTGACTGTTTCTACACTCGATTGCTTAACTTTTAAGTGGCAGTGGTGGTCACTGTACTAGCGCGAGACTGAGCAGAGCTAGAGTTAGAGCAGCGCTCCGATGAAAATTCATACTTTTTCGTGTTGTTTGTGTAGCAAGATATTAATAGAATTATGTGAAGTGTGTGGTGTGCTGTTGATGTTTCTCTTTCGTGATGTGTTTTACTAGTTACAAATTTAAATGGCTGCTTGATATTTTTAAACAGAATTACATACAAACTCTGAGAGACGGGAATCTTCTTTAAGAACTTAGATTAAGTAGAGTTAATTAATATTAATTTTTTTTTTTGTTGGTGAATCAATTAGAGATGCAGTGATGTTTCTATGGCACAGCACTGCTGTCAGTGCTACTGTGTTATATTTGTGGGGCCGCAACAGTCATTCGGTCGTTCTACATAGGTACAAGCGAAGTGTCCTTGACCCCAATTGGCCGACAGCATTTATGTTTTTCTTTTTTACAGTGTGTGTTATTTTCTGCAAGGAATTTAGTTCATTGATTCTTGCTGGCTTGCATCTGGTACTATTTCACCCCAATTATTTGATTTACTTAGGAATCAGTGTAATAAAATTAGTAAATGTTGTTCTATGAACAATTTCTGTACACACGTATACGTATGTGTGTCTTCCCCCTTCTTCACTGAGGCGACCCTGTTTAATGTTGAATAAAAAATATATATAACAACAGTGAAAGATTATTTAACCTGTGTCGTGATTTATGTTTGCAGTTAAATAGATTTGACAAATTAAGCGTTTGTCTGACTGATTTTTATAGAGCTAAATGCAATCTCTCATGGTGATGCTGAAGGTGCAATGCGGTGAGTTCTGGCTTACTAGTATTTGTTTCGCTGACACATGCCGCATTTTTTACAGTGAGCTCTAGGTAATTTGTTTAATTAAAAAGAATTTTGATTGAACACGCATATCGCTTATTGATTAAATAAGAACTTCTGCTGTTGGATTTGAACCCACAACTTTTATTGATAATTATTTTTAATTTTGTATTATACTTAACGAACATTTATTCAATTTTTACTCTTCTTCCTTTCCTAATAACGAGGTAATGATCTAGATAAAACGGATTATAATCCTCCCAATTCACGCCAACATAACTTCCTTATTTTCGAAACGCAATCTATACCATTTTCAAAAAACCCCCCCAAAAAAATCTCAAGGGGCCAAATTGGGGGAGCGGGCCACTCCAAATCGCACCTTATTAAGAAGAGGCGCTCGTAGAAGTGTTTCCTCAAAACAGCCGTCGATGCCCTCAAAGTCCAAGCAAATGTTCCTATCGACCAATTCATCAACTCGTGGAACAAAAAAAAAGCCTCCAAAACATACCGGTCTGAATTTACTGCGACATCATTTTCTTAAAAAAACCAGCGATAAACAATCCCACCTAAGCGAAATTGCACACTACACTGTGACTTTAGGTGAATGCAAAGGCCTTTGATGCAATTCTCGGGGATTGGTGTCAGCCCAGTAGCCCACGTTCTGTTTGTTGACGCATCCACTCAACAGAAAATGGGCTTCCTAACTACAAGGTGGCGCAAAAATAGCCTTCCGATGTTTTTTGGCTCTAATTTAAAAAAAAAAAATGAAAAACTTTGATTCTTCTTGTGGATTATTTTTATTTGGTCTTTTAATTTTTTTTACATCAAGTCGAGAATATGATGTCATGTAAATGGCCGCCGCCACAGTTGATTGTCATTTGAGCCCTTTTTATGGCACTTCCATCACTTTGGCCAAAACTTCCGGCGATAGGTCCTCACATTGTTGACGGATATTGTCTTTAAGAGCTGCAAGAGTCTGAGGCTTCTTGACCCGCGACTTTCTGGTTTCACCGACGATTTGGCACACTTCGTTGTCTTTTATTTTGTTTGCTTTTTTTTCCTTTTCTTTGCGCTTTGCCCTTGATAACCAGCAAACATTTAAAAAAAAAACGGTAAAGAATGTAAACATAGTAGGCTGCGACGCCGGCGGCCGTCTGTCGACTATCAGACTAAAATTCTCGTGGCGCAATACGTAGGTTTGTATGTAAGTGTATGCATAATTTGAAGCATAAGTACCTACATAGTGTCAAGTAATGCAAAAAATAATTTTTTAAAGGCTTTGTTCTTGTTTATGATTTGTTATTATCCTTACCTACAATTAAAGTTTATCACAAAAAATGCATTTCATTTTAAAATAAAATCTTATACCATAAATGCATGTCTTGTTTCTTTTTTCAAGGTTGTCAATAAAATATTTTTTCTCATAACCGGACACCTCTTATAAGCGGACAAATTTCTTGGTACCGTCAGTGTCCGCTTATGAGAGAGTTCACTGTACTTACAATTAAATATTGAACATTTTTTTATTGATAAAAGTCGGTTCTATCATCTTGTTTTTAAATCAAGTGATTTCAATGAATAGTTATTAAAAAAAAATTATTTCAAACTCAAAGTTTCCTTAAATCCAGATTCCTTAAATGCAAAAGAAACCTTGCATACACCCAACCTTTTACCTACCCAAATTCTATAGTGAGCCCAAGCAGGGGGGTTGCAGGAGGGTAGCATGATCTCCCCCCATACATAACCTCACTGTTTATACGCCGTACCCGTACCGTAATGCTTGCATACTAGGTAACACCAAATAACTTACTGTTCTCTACTTATTAGAAGGATATCATTTATTATTCATTGACGTCAAGGAAAAAAAGTCCATAAAAAAAATTTAATAAAAAGTAGGTTTGGTAATTTTCAATTTGATAA
Source organism: Portevinia maculata (assembly GCA_949715645.1). NCBI lineage: Eukaryota > Metazoa > Arthropoda > Insecta > Diptera > Syrphidae > Portevinia > Portevinia maculata. Next base: position 18,880,713 of record OX454526.1, on the reverse strand, counting down.
ATGAAAATTATTCGTGTGGAAAAACCTGAAATTTGTAATGAGCTCCTCCGTCTTAGTACCGCAATAGCGGAGAGGGATAAATTCGATACGGAAAAACAATTCGCCGAATTTTGATGCCTTTTTGAGGGGGAGGGGTCAACATGCGCTCCCATGACGGTCTGGGAGAGGGCGGGCTCGTCAACTTGTGGTGGTGCTTCCGGGAGATGACTGACGCTGTAAGGCTTCAGTCAGCTCACGGCGCCGCGTGTGCACGTTGACGACTGACAGGCGCTCGGAAAGCAATTGGGATTTTGACCACTTGTTGCGTAAGGCAACGAGTTCTCAGAATCCTAAATATAGTTAGGATACGTTTAGTAGTTTAAGTAAGTAGAGCAGGTAGTTTGTAATTTGTTTTTATATTAAAATATAAATTGACTCCGTTAGTCATCGTCGTAATGTCTCCTGTCTTTCCCTATTTTATCGTCATTTCGACCATAACTGCTCAAACAAAATAGCCAGTTGCTTTCCACCCCTAGACCATTTCAACCGCATTACCCGCCATGCAATGAATGCTCATCAGTTCACCCTCAAGCCTGTATTCGGACGTACAGTAAAGTTCAAAGAATCTTCCTCAGCCGTACAACACGAATGTGGAATACTCTTTCACGCTCTATTTTTCCTTCACATTATAACCTACAAACATTTAAAACCAACGTGCATCGGCATCTCTCCGTTTCTTCTAATCCTACTTTCCTTCCACTTAAAAGAGGTGGGCATGGCAGAAAACTATATAAAGGAATTGTTTAAAACGACTTTATCTACATACTTTTCGAAGAATAGGACTTAAGTTTAAAATTATTTCTTTAGTAAAACGGGTTTTTTTAAAAGTGGGCGGATTTTAAAAGGCTTTTAACACGAGCATTAAGTTCCTAGTTCAAACTTTTATTTTTGGATAAAACGGTTTTATTTAATTGTGAGCGTGTCAGTGGCGGACTTCAAAAATTTTATTTTCCGAGCATTTTGGGGGCCTGGAACCAAGACAGCATATTAAACATTTCAGCTCTCTAGCTCGAAACTCGATTTTTTCGATAAATTGGTGTTTTTTGAGATTGAGGGCGTGTCAGTGGGCGGATTTTAAAAATTCTATTCTATATGATTATTTCGGTCCCCTGGAGGAAATTGTTGAAATTTCATGTTTCTAGTTCGAGTTTCAAGGACTTTTTTTTGCCGACGGACGGACGGACATGGCTAGATCGACATTACTATCGATGCTGATCACGAATAAGTAACTTTTAGGGGTCTACGGCAATATTAGATAAGGTATGTTGCAAACTACGAGTCAAAATTAATATACCCTGACAATAAGGTATAAAAAGGCACTTCATTTAATCCAGCGTTATGCGAAATGCATTCTGCTCCAACGAAACTTTGCATTTAATTGGCACATCCGCTCTCTTTAATTACTCATATATCTACAATGTGGGCGGCTGCCGCATAGAAAATGCCCAAAGTTTTTATTTGTTTACTCTGTTGCAACTTTCTTCGTTGTTTTCAACCACACACTACAAAAATAAATAAATTATAAAGCACATAAGATTTAACAAAAGGTCTATGATCGACTTTGCTATTCACTAGACATCTCCGCAATAATATTCCTTCTATTTCAGATACCTTGATCTTAATTGGTAGAAGAGGAAGACATAGAGTCGACACATAAAAAAAGAGCGTTTCCACTATAGTTTTGTATGCAGCAAATCAACCTCGACTGAACGTTTCGATTTAATCTTCTATATAATGTCCTCATTTGCATTAAAGTATCTTTAATTACGAAAATATGCCTACTCAAATAATCGTCACAAAACGTGTAATGATTCATGCACATGAATTTTGTACATTTACTCTCCACAATACCCAGCTAATTGGAGACCGAAACAACATTAAATCATTTAACTCGCAGAAATCCAATGAGTCCAACTTTCAGTGTTTGCCTCACGTTGCTCCACTGACACTATGGCAATGACAACCAATTCCAGATGCATATGTTCTCATGCAAATCATATATGTATGTACATAATATATGTAGGTACTCCTCCTCGATGATACTAACCCCAACTTAGAAGCAGCAATTGTACGTCTGCCTCTGTTTGTGCCTCCAGCAGCAGGCACACCACAATAGATCATGATAAGGTTAAGTCAATTGAACTGGAAATGCCTCATTTTTCTTATATCAAATGTATTGATACCAAGCAGAGGGGATAGATAACACACATCACAAAACGCAAAGACTTAAGAAACTAATAACACAATCACGGAAATTAATCATCGTAAGTGCCCCTATTTAAGAAAGTATCAAAGATTAAATAGTTGTTGTTTCGTCACTTCCTTCGATCTATGTATACCAGTGTATTTTGTGGGCGGTAGTAGTAACTGTTGCTGTATGTTAATCGAAAGTTTTTGTTGGTGTGGAAGTCTCGCTCTCAATGAACCTCATATTTCGCACGATTTGCATAACAAGTGTGTGGATGTATGTGATTGAGCTAGGAATTAATTCAATCTTGTAATATGTTTCACCTTGTCTATTATGCTTGTTTGTTTTTTTATACGCGGTTCTCCTTTGCAAGTCGAAGTAGGTCCTGCATTGCAAGTTAACCTATACAGTAATATCTTCTTCTTTCAATTGATCAAATTTATGTCATTTTAAAATGTCAGTCATCATTTTCAATTCACAAAAGCATATTTTAATGCAAGATTTATTTTTGCTAATTTTTAAATTAAATACTCATCCTTAAAGCGAAAATGAGAAGCATACATGCGGACATTTGCACATGAAAAAATAAATATACATTACATATATTGATGACATGAATAACTTTAATCTCTGTTCGACTTATCGATATTCATAGTGCTTATTTTTTATGAGTAATAATGAATAATATTGTGTTTAAGAAAATACTTATATAATTGAACTAATCGCACACCTACGTAAGCGTGTTTGTATTATCTTGATCTAGCGTGTTAAAATATAAACATAAAAAACAAATATATTTCATGCAATATCTTTCTTAAAAAACAATGTGAAAAACAGCATTTTTATTAAATTCGTGATCGGTTCCTTAAATGGTTCCCTCGTGATAAATTCGTCCTCTTCTTCTTTCTCTTTAACGACGAGGTTATGATCTCGACTAAGCGGATCATAACCCTCCCACGTCACAGCTTCCCTACTGGTCCGACTATGGGTTTCGCCGAAAAACACAAATTTTGACTGGAATTTTGTTAAAGGGAACTCGAATATGGAAAATCTAATGATTTGTAATGTTTGTTATAATTTTAGAAGATGTTGGCATACGTTTTTACTGAAGCAAATTAATACATAATTACAAATTTCAGGTTTTTTCATACGAATAACTTTCATTTATCAAATTGAGAATTACCAAACCTACTTTTTATTAAATTTTTATTTATGGACTTTGTTCCCTTAACGCAATGAATAAATAATTTGGCGTTACCTAGAATGCAAGCATTACGGTACGGCATATAAACAGTGAGGTAATGTATGGGGGGCCATGCTGCCCCCTGCAACCCTCCTGCAACCCCCCTGCTATATAATATATATAATGTATTATGTAATGTTTAATAAAAACATAGGGACGGGCTAACTGTTGGATACCCTATTGTTATTCCTATCCCTCATAAGTGGGCGTGACAAAAGTCTAAGTATGGTTGAATTGTTAAGAACGCTCAACATATTTTGTTATATAACATTTAAAGGATTGTATCGAAAAAAAACGCTCCCTAGCTCAAACTTTGGTGTTTCAATAAAATTGTTTAATTTAATTGTGGGCGTCAGTAGGCGGATTTAAAAAAAAATTAACACATGAGCATAAAGGGCCCCTAGAGAGTATATATTATAAATTTCCGCTCCCTAGCTCAAACTTTGGATTTTCAAAAAAAAAAATTTTTTTAAATTGTGGGCGTGTCAGTAGGCGGATTTTGAAAATATTTACACATGAGCTTAAAGGGCCCCTAGAGAGTATATATTATAAATTTCAGCTCCCTAGCTAAAATTTTGCTTTTTCAATAAAATTGTTTTATTTATTTGTGGGCGTGTCAGAGGGCGGATTTTGAAAATTGTATATCCCGAGCAGTTTTAGGAGTCATAGATCATATATAAAAAATTTCAGCTTCCTAGCTCAAAATTCGATTTTTTCCAAAATGTTATTTTATTGTGTTTGTGGGCGGATTTCAAAAATTCGTAAACTTGATTATTTCGGGACCCTAGAGAGTATATGGTTAAAATTTCAGCTCTCTAGGCCCAGTTTAAAGGCCTAATTTTTGCCGACGGACGGACGGACGGACATGGCTAGATCGACATTACTATCGATGCTGATCATAAATATAGTAACTTTAGGGGTCTACGGGCAATATTAAGGTATGTTACAAACTATGCGTCAAAATTAATATACCCTTAGAATAGGGTATACAAAATATAAAGTTGCTTTTTTGCCTTATTTCGAAAAAATTCTCTTCCTCTTCTGTCTTTCTTTGACTACAGAACACTTTACTGCCGTCTATTTCTCGAGTATGTGAGACACAGCGGTACTCAAAATTGTGAACTGATAAGAAACACGGATAGTGCTCTACCTTTGTAAAAGGTTTTTCAATAAGAGCGCTACAAAAGTTTTTTTTTAAATAAAACAAAAACGGTTTTGGATATCAATGAAATTCTTTATTCCTGTGAAAGTACGTTCGATGCCATTGTGTATGGAACTCGATTTCTTTTGCATGGCCACCACGGGCACGCTTGCAGAAGTCCAGACGCTGAACCCAATTTTCGACGGTTTTCAAGCATAAATCGGCCGATACTGCTACAATTTCACGTTCGATATTCGTACGAAGTTCATCAATCGTCGCTGGCTTGTTGGCATAGACCATAGACTTAGCCCCACAGGAAATAGTCTAACGACGTCAAATCGCACGACCGAGGCGGCCAAGCGACTGGACCATTTCGTGAGATAACACGGTTTCCAAACTTGGTTTCCAATAAATTGATTGTGGCATTCGCTGTGTGGCTTGTGGCGCCGTCCTGTTGCAACTACATGTCCTCCAAGTCCATATCATCCAATTGGGGCCAAAAATATTCGGTTATCATTGATGGTAGCGATTCCCATTCACAGTAACGTGCCAGTCTTGATCATCACGGAAGAAGTACGGCCCAATGACGACGCCGGCCCATAAACCACACCAAACCGTAATTTTGTCGGGATGCAATGATGACTAATACCGCATATTGTGTTTATTGACGAAGCCATTCAGCCAGAAATGAGACTCATCGCTGAAAATGAAATGAGCCTCATCGCGCTCTTAACGTTGAGGCCACTGACTCCGAAATTCGGTAGGAAATTTTAATAATTTCGACTCGTTGTTGGCTCGTATATCTTTCCATCATGAATTGGCAAACCTTACTGAAGAGAAATGTCGAAAGAGCGGAAAGAAATTCGGCGTCCTTTGCTGTGCCTGTCGCTCTACTTTTGTAGCGTCCCTGTTGAAAAACCCTTTATATAGACTCTATAGTAGTATCATCAACACGAATTTGAAAACGTCGACCTCCACGAAAATGGCAACAAAACGGATAGCGATTGAAGGTTTGTGTGTGGTTTGTGTCTTAAATTTGATGATGTTATGAGGATAGGATACAGGTAAAGGAAAACGAAGAATGAAAACCAAATAAACTGGTTTGTTTCTCTTTATCGAATCATTTTGATATTATGTAAGTATTTATTTATTTTTCTTTGTAAGAAGGAGCATGAGCAAGGAGATTCGCATCGTCACGTCGGCAAGTAGCATGTATGATGACTGATGAGAGGGGGATGATGGAAGGGACGAATAGTTTTGAAATGAAAAATTTAATAAAATCTGATTTCAGTCTTTTTTCTCAAATAAGAAATTATGAGTTTATTGCTTTTAAGACTGTCACTATTTTGGCTATATCTTGTCGAAAAATGTTCCGATTTGTACCTATCATTTCTTTTTAATTGATTCAGAAATATTTATGTTACTTTGTGTCAGTATTGCGCCATGCTGCACAACCACTTATGGATCAATAGGTTCCTACCTATACGATTTATATTTATTTTATTAAAATTTTATTATATTTATTTATTTTAAAATGCTTAGGCCAATGGTTCGTATGAATACGAACTAGCAGTTCCTTGGAGTAAAAGGCAGCAGTTTAGTATGTAAAAGCATTTACAAATTGCTTCACTACGGTATGAACGAAGTCTTTCATTTCTAAAGTGAGTTTGGAAATTCGATCTTAGCATTTACTTTACTGAACTTTAGAGATGAGAATCATGAGCCATTTAGACCCGATGTCTCCCATATTTTTCCAGAACTCAGGGTATCTTGTCCGGCCCAACTGCTTTTCGATTATTGAAGTCATTGACTGCCTTCCTAACTTCTTCAACAGGGACGTCGTGTATTTCCTCAGTGTGAGGAATGCCTCTCAGAAAATATATCCGAGGAAATTGTTCAATTAGAAATCCTTAAAAATATTGCTGCCACCTGTGTAGTATTACAAACAAAGGCCCGTAGTAGAACATCTTGAAAGCTTTTGTCCTGACGTCTTGAGAAACGCTCCCGATTTGCGGTGTTTCGCCATTTCGTATCCTGAACATATAAGAAGCCAACTCGACCCTTAGGTTTCGCCTAAGCTTAAGCATTACTTTGCTATCCCCCGGAAATCGAATAGCTCTGACCCGAGCATTTCTGAGGGTCACAGGATTAACATTGCAACCAGGATTAACCATGCGCTTGATGAAGTTCAATAGTTTAAATTGGGTGCGTAACTCTAACTTTCATTATTGGGCGGCGGGTGGTAACGGTGCAGTAGTAGTGTATTCGCTTAGTGATTGGAAGGTCGTGCGTTCAATCCCGGCGAAATCCATAACTTTGGTGCTCGGTCTTCCTGAAATTGAAATTTGCTTTATATCAGGCGCTAGTGGTCAGCCACCCCATTTACTAAGCTGTCTATGCAAAACCAAATGAAAAAATTCTGCTATATTCGGAGATTTTATTGTGTAACCTAATTCAAACGAAATATGTACCTAATATGATTTTTAATACCGATTATGAATGAATGCCGCTTTTATGTGATGAACCAATTAATAAATAAACCAATTTCAGTTGTTCATGAATACCCGCAGCTATTATGACAAGCCGAGCACCCGCTGTACACACACTATAACTTGTCTGATCTTATTTTATCTCTGCTTCAATTTATATTTTTTCACATGCAAATATGGTTTATAAAGCATTTGGGAATCCTCACTGCTGAAATACGATTTTCCTTCGCGTTCTGAAAACACACACTAATTGTATTGAATACAAAAAAACAAGTTACAGGTGACTGTGATGGTCTAATTGCAATATGCCATAACCTACCCTAAACTTCTATCGAAGCCAACAAATAATATACCATCAATCTACTCGATGACAATTCTCACACCGTTCTTTATCCACCATCGCCCCTGCCTTTAAATATGAATATCCATTTTTCACTTGCAAATATGAATTATAAAAAAAATCATTTGAGAATCATCACCGCAGAATGCGACTCTCCTTCAACGATCATATACATACATACCAATTGCATTAAATACCAGAAAACATAACCTACCCGAAACTTCCATCAGAGCAAACAAATAATATGGCATAAGTCTACCCGATAATAATTCCTTCACCTTTCCGCCCTACCGTCAACCACCAACGCTACCTGTGTCATCTTCCTTCTCATATACCTAGTCACGAGCAAGAAGGAGAACAAAAAATCAGCTGTTTGCCCAAAATCAAATAAAAACATAGGGACGGGCTACAGTCCGCTTGGGCGAACTGTTGGATACCCTATTCTTATTCCTATCCCTCATAAGTGGGCGTGACAAAAGTCTAAGTATGGTTGAATTGTTAAGAACGCTCTACATATTTTGTTATATAACATTTAAAGGATTTTATCAAAAAAACGCTCCCTAGCTCAAACTTGGGTGTTTGAATAAAATTGTTTTATTTAATTGTGGGCGTGTCAGTAGGCGAATTTAAAAAAAATTAACACATGAGGATAAAGGGCCCCTAGAGAGTATATATTATAAATTTCAGCTCCCTAGCTCAAACTTTGAATTTTCAAAAAAAAATAAAATAATTGTGGGCGTTTCAGTGGGCGGATTTTGAAAATATTTACACATGAGCATAAAGGGCCCATAGAGAGTATATATTATAAATTTCAGCTCCCTAGCTCAAACTTTGGATTTTCAAAAAAAATTGTTTTATTTATTTGTGGGCGGATTTTAAAATTTTTTTATCCCGAGCAGTTTTAGGAGTCATAGGTTAGGTTATGTTAACGGGCTGATGGAACAGAGCAAATCTGCTACATCACACTTAGGTCCATGTGGTCCCATTGTGATACCCTTTGTTGGGAGTGTTGGCCTCGCTGTTCTGGCCTTGGTCCTTCCTCCTTGGTTTCCTTCTTACTCCAGTCTGTCCAGCCATTTGGATGTCCGTATAAACCTGTAAAGATTTGTTAGTGAGACATCAGAAAGTTCTTGAATGTCTTGGAAGAAGTATCTTCCAAGTGTTCTGTTCCTCAGGTGACACAGGCTTGGACAGTGACAGAGAAAGTGAGGTGTGTCCTCATGAGTTTCCTCATCACCGCAGCCCCTACAGATGTCGTCATCCTTGAGATTTAGTTTCATTGTGTGATTCCTTAGCAGGTTGTGGCCAGTAAGAGTACCGATCAACTTTGACAGCGATGCCCTGTCGTAACGTAAAAGTTTGTTGGTTCGGCCCTTATCATACTTTGGCCACAGCTTGCGTGATATGTCACAAGTGGTTAGTGACAACCACCTGTTGTTGGCTTTCATTCGTGTTTTGTATTCCACTCTTTCTCTGAGGTTACAGAGTGGTGGTTTAACCGACTGAAGCGCCTGTTCATGGTCCATCGCAGACCCCTTTCTTGCCAGTTCGTCAGCTCGCTCGTTGCCGGATATGTCCTTGTGTCCAGGGACCCAGCAGAGACTCGTTTTGTGCTTTGTGCCAAGAGTTTTGAGCTCCTCGCGGCAGCGGCGAACAAGTAAGGACTTTATTTCTGTGGCTGACACCGCTTTAATGGCCGCCTGACTATCAATAAAAATGGTAATATCACTGTGTGGTATCGCCATCATTGATATCGTGCTTGCGACTTCAGTGATTGCTAAGACTTCTGCTTGGAATACACTACAGTGATCAGGTAATCTAATCGATCTGTTAATGTGTAGTTCCTCTGAGAATAGCCCAGCACCCGTTCCACAGTCCATCTTTGATCCGTCTGTAAAGATGGAAATCGATTTCCTTTTCATGGGTTCGTTTGCGTACCATTCCTCCTTGCTCGGAAATGAACAAGAGAATGGTTTTTCGAAATCTAAATAAGGAGACATGTAGTCAGATATGATGTTGTTTCCTACGTACATGTTCAGAATCAGTGCGTGTCCAAAATGACTCGGGTTCCAGCTGTTTGTTTGGCTGATCCTCAAGGCACTTTTTGCAGCCGATTCCTGCATGTATAGATCTAATGGTGGCAGATTGAGAATGGCTTCCAAGCCAGCGGTTGGGGTTGTTCTCATTGCACTGGTTGTCCCTATACATGCTAGTCTTTGTATTTTTGCCATCACCTTGAGATTGGTTGCCTTGTCTGTGGCTTGCCACCAGACTAAGCTGCCGTATGTGAGTATTGGTCGCACAATTGCCGTATACATCCACAGAATTATTTTTGGGTTTGGACCCCATTTTTTGCCGAAGATACGGTTGCATGCGTAAAAAGCGTTCGCCGCTTTCCTAACTCTGTCATCGACGTTTGGCTTCCAACTCAGCTTTTTATCGAGGATAATTCCTAGATATTTCGCACTCTCCATCACCTTCAAGGGTATTCCCTCAATTTCTGGTGGTTTGAATTCTGGTATTCTTCTTTTATTAGTGAACAACACCATTTCAGTCTTTTGTGGGTTGATCCCAAGACCGCATTGTCTTGTCCACGCAGTGAGTGTCCTCAGGGAGTTTTATAACAGTTCGCTCAGGGTTGAAAGGAATTTTCCTGTCGCAAGCAATACTACGTCATCCGCGTATGCAATTGCTTTGACCCCTCTGTTTTCGAACTTTAGGAGTATTTCATTTACAACAAGGACCCAGAGTAAGGGTGATATGACTCCACCTTGTGGTGTGCCTCTGGACGCTACGACTCTATCGCCTAGTGTTGCATTGATGTACCTTCCATTGAGCAGGCTCATTATCACATTAGTGAGAGACTGATCGACGTTGGAGTTCTGCAATGCTCTTTCCACTGCTCGCGTTTCCACATTGTTGAATGCTCCTTCAATGTCTAAAAACGCTGCAAGTGTGTATTCTTTGTCCTTGAGAGACTTTTCTATAGTGCTGACGACGTCGTGTAGCGCAGTTTCCACTCCTTTGCCTTTAATGTAAGCGTGTTGGGCGGTGGAGATCGCGCTATAGTCGAGTCGACTGCGAATATAAATGTTCATGTTTAGGAGTCATAGATCATATATAAAAAATTTCAGCTTTCTAGCTCAAAATTCGATTTTTTCCAAAATTTTGTTTTTTTGAGTTTGTGGGCGTGTCTGTGGGCGGATTTCAAAAATTCGTAAACTTGATTATTTCGGCAACCTAGAGAGTATATGGTTAAAATTTTAGCTCTCTAGGTCCAGTTTAAAGGCCTAATTTTTGCCGACAGACGGACGGACGGACGGACGGACAGACATGGCTAGATCAACATTACTATCGATGCTGATCATAAATATAGTAACTTTTAGTGGTCTACGGGCAATATTAAGGTATGTTACAAACTATGCGTCAAAATTAATATACCCTTAGAATAGGGTATAAATATTCTGCTGATGCTTCCTTCAGAGCCAACAAATAAAATACGATAAATCTACCCGATGAGAATGGCATGCTACATCAAACATCAGCCACACCATCCTCATATTCCCAGTCACGAGAATGAAAGACAATGGAAGACAACAAAGGTGTAGAAAAGGTTCTACAATATGCTGGTATAGATGTAGCTTTTTTTTACATTTTTTTAATGACGAACTTACATCGTTTGGTGGCGTATCGTCGAATATAATACTATAAAGTCTATACAAAGGCTCTACTCACTTAGTGCTTTTACTTGATAGATTCAATCAGGACTCAATCCGAATTGAATCAAATTGAATCAAAACAGTATTTACCAAATCCGATCACAAAATTTTATGTGGTTGTGTTGAAAATCAGCACGTATCGTGTGGACGCAGAGGTTAATGTGTTGGACTACTAATCTAAAGGTCTCAGGTTTGATCTCGCCGGGGCGAAGTATCCACTAAAATTTTTTTTTTCACTGCCCCACCTCTTGCAAACTTCTGATAAGAATCCGAGAGTATTGAGAAGTATTGTCCTGAGAAGCTTCTGAAATTTGCCGTTCTGAATTGGCTTAAAATTCTAGCTCCCTTCCATTTCGCAGCAGCAAATACTCGTAGTTGCAGAAGGCTAGGTTCTACGCACTGTATTTTTTTAGTTGTCGTGCTCTCCCTCGCAAGGCTATACTTAACACATGTTCAGTAGAAACTGTGAAACTGAATTCTGCTTCAATTCAATCTCTCACTTCGTGGGAGAGCAAAAACCTGCCTTGAATTCAATTCAATTCAATTCAATTCAATTCAATTTATTATTATTATTATACAAAATTAAGGTACATTAAGATAAATATCTTTTATAGTACTTAGAGTTAAGACAATAAGGAAGTAATTTCAATAATACAATAAGTTAATCTTATAATTACAATTAAGTTTACAATATAATAAGATAAGAGATAAGATAAAGAAGAAAGGAGAGAATAGGAAAATAGACTAAATATAAGTAAATAGAATAGATTAGATGACAGTTCAAGTTAGAACGAAAGTTAGAAAGAAAACATTAGGATAGGTTTGAGAAATGTAAAAAGACAGTGTTTTGGCATTGAAGATGGTTCTGATATTTGTTGGCAGGGAGTTCCATAATTTTACAGCATAAATAAAGAATAAACGAGACGAATTAAGATAGTTGTAACGTGGTGGAATTAAACAAAGCGTTCTAAGGGAACGAGCAAAATTAAGTTTTTCATAAAGATACATAGGAGTCTTAGTTGTTATTAAATTATATAGGAATATACAGTTTCTAGCGTCAATATAGTGCTTAAGGGTTGTACCCAATAGGCTTTTTGCCTGTAGTGAAATATGGTCATATCTTCGTAGCCCATGAATATATCTTACCGTATCGTTGAAAGCAACTTGAAGCTTGCGCTGGGATAAGGAATCGACATTACAGTATACAACCTCAGAATACGTAATTAAGGGTAGTTTTTTTTTTAGATATAGGTATAACTTGAGACTTGTCTGGATTTAGAAGTAATCCATTATTTACAGACCACAGATGAATGCTGGAGAGATCCTCATTAAGGTTGCGTACAAGTTCAGCTGTATTATTAAATGGCCTGGCCAAGTAGAGCTGAACATCATCAGCATAGAGATGGACAGAAGTATGTTTACAGACAGATGGCAGGTCATTTATGAACATACAAAAGATAATGGGACCAAGTATAGATATAGGAACACCCTGCTTTACTGGCAAAAGAGCGGAAGAAGAATCGGAAGTTATAACTTTCTGAAATCTATTTGAAAGAAAGTTCTCAAAAAGTTTTACTGCACTGCTACCAAAACCAAAGAGATGTTGCAATTTCCAGCAAAGAATTTTATGGTTAACCTTGTCAAAAGCCTTAGAGAAATCAAGCAGACAAAGAAGCGTTACACATCCGTTATCAAACTCTTTTCTTATGTCTTCTAAAATATTAACCATCGCAGAAGAACAACTATGGTTAGACCTAAAACCCGATTGCCCACCATACAGAAGGCTATTAAGAGATAAATGTTCAATAACCTGTCTTGCTATGAGTTTCTCAAAGACTTTCGACAAGCACGGTAAAATACTGATTGGTCTAAAATCACCAACAGATGTCGGGGTGTTCTTTTTTGCAACAGGTACAACTCGAGCTATTTTCCAAAATTTTGGAAAAGTTGACGTGGTGATGCAGTGGTTGATAATATGGGTCAAGTGCGAAATAATAGAGGGTAAAATGAGTTTTACAAATCGTATTGTTATTCCATCTTTTCCGATAGCATTTGATTTAATAGCTGCAACATATTTTATGACATCATTTTCGTTAACAGATTCGATTTCAAAACCTCGTTCTAACTGCAAGAGCGAAATATGATTTGAGAGATTGAAATTGACTTTCTCAGTGTTGTTATCGAGAAAGAAGTTATTTAACACATCGGAGTCAATTTCACATTTTAAATTACTTTTTGCACTGGAAACACCAATTAGTCGCAGATTACTCCAGAGCTTTTTAGGGGGAAGATGAGTATTCAGTTTAGAGGAGTAGTAATGTCTCTTGGAGTTTCGTAAAACAAATGTGGAATGGTTTCGCATCGCTTTATAAGCGAGCCAATTGGAATTACATGGACTATGTTTCCATTTGCTGTAAAGCTTATTACGAGCTTTGATGGTCGCGACAACTTCAGTTGTAAACCAGGGACAGTTGCTGTTACGGACTGTTACTGTTTTGACTGGGACAAATTGGTTACATAACTCATTAACTACATCTTGAAAATAGCTTATCTTGTCATCAGGATTAGGAAATGAGCGACAACCATCCCAAGGTGCCAAAAATGCGGCGTTTCTTAGGTCTTCCAAATTTATTGACTTATAATCCTTAAATGAAAAAGTCAAAGGAGCAGGAAAGTGATTGAAGTTAATGTTGTATGTACAAAACAGAAGATCATGATCCGATATAAGATCAATTGAAAGCTGGTCGAAGAGGATAACTGACAATGGGTCAGATACAATTGTCAGATCAAGGAGGCTAGGAATGGAATTTTTAGCAAAACGCGTTGGATAATTGACATTAATTATTTGGAGTCCTAAGGAGGAAGCGGAATCATTTATTTGGAAGGCACGAGAGTCGTTTTTGAATAAATCAGCATTGAAATCACCGCAAACTATTATGTGTTCATAGAAAGGCGAGAATTGGGAAAGAACAGAGAAAAACGGCTGAGGGGAGCAACTTCGGTCCGGGACATAGGCACAAGCAATCAAGCATTTAGTGCAACCATCATGGACCTCAACAATCAAAAACTCAGTGTCTAAATCAACCGATTTGCTTATAATTTTACATTTAAGGGATGATCTGCAGTAGATAGCAATCCCACCTCCGAGAGTATAAGTGACTCGATCGTTTCTTGATATTACATAATTCCAGTTCAGTTTCAATTCGATCTTTTAATTAGGTCTTGTAGAAAAGTACTAACTGTCAGTAGATATTCTCTGCTTTTCAGTTCCTTATCCTGAGAGAACTAAATTTTATCTGAATTTTATTTTCTCATTCCCTTAAAAAACCAGTAGTTAGTTTGTTCCGAGAAAGAACTAAATGTTTTTAGAGATCGGAAATCGTATCTATTAGCGAATTATATTTTGTTTGTCCATGAGAATATCGGGGAAAAAAGTGAACAAGATTCGTACTTTTAATTTCGTGAACGATATTTTTTACGAACCCTGAAAACAACTCCAAATTTGTTAATATTAATTTCCTAAATTAAAAGTTTATGTAAAGCATATTCTTAAATTATAACAAACAATTCAACATTAATAGATTTGCCATTGAACATGTTTGAACTTGCTAACCTATAATAGTAAGCCAGTCCAGTTATATTCTATTCATTTGCCACCGGATCATCAGATCCTTCTTAGCTGTTTTTTTTTGTCAGGGTGTGTGAGACTTTCTGCACTGGAGCACTCAGACTCAATACTGGTCCATTGTACTACCAGGCAGACACACCACATTTTACTGTGGGAATTTACTCATTTAGCTTAGGTTTACAGCACTCACCATATCCGCACCAAATACCTGCCACCTGATACGAGCAAAAGCAGGACAATCACAGAGGAAATGTTCCGCAGTGTCGTCGCTTTCTCCACAGGCTTCGCAGTTGGTGGTGTCGCTTAGGCCTAGCACCTTAAGGTGTTTGGCAAAAGCGTAGTGTCCCGTAAGAACGCCAGTAGTCTGTCTGCAGTCTTTTCTGTTGAGAGACAACAAGAATGCCGCGGATTTCCCACAGACGTCGGGGAGCATTTGCTTAGTCTGTCTGCACCCTGGAGAGTCATGCCAACGGCGATTGTGTTCATAGGAAACCCAACCGTCAATGGAAGCCCTGACCGAGGACGCAGGCAGACAGATCGCTGGTTCAGGTCCTGAGAGGTCCCCCTCTGAGCCTTGTCTAGCAAGTTCATCGGAGATCTCATTTCCCGTGATCCCGTTATGACCCGGGACCCAGACAAGTTTAAGTGAATTCAGCCTTCCGACCGAATTCAGAGATATCTTGCATTCACGTACTATTTTGGAGGTAGTTAATGGTTTGAGTAAGGCCTTAAGCGCAGCCTGACTGTCGCTACAGACGCAGATACTTCGCCCCCTCCACCTGTGCCTCGTAACATAGTCCATGGTCATTAGGATAGCATAAGTCTCTGTTTGGAAGACTGACGCATATTTGCCTAACGGAAAGAAAAGTCTAACGTTATCGCTCTCCACGAAGACACCAGCACCAGATCCTTGATCGGTTTTGGAGCCATCCGTGAAGATTCGACTGCATTCCCTTCCAGGTTCAGAGTCCGGCCAGAGCCAGTCCTGGACGCGAGGAAAGTTGACCTCGTATTTGCGCTTTAGCCGAAGTTCCGATGTCATCGCATCAGACGGCATATCCATAAGACAGGAGTCGAAGGACAACCGTTGCGCAAGTTCATCAAAACTCCAGTGCGAGTTATACCAAAAGCCACCTCTTGTAAGACGTGAGATAGCCTTGATTGTACAGCCCATGATGTAAACATCAAGGGGCGGAAGGTTCAATAGTGCATCTAGGCCGGAGCCAGGCGTGCTGGGGAAGGCCCCCGTGCAGCCGAGACATACCTGCCTTTGGAGTTTGTCAAAAGCAGCAGTGACGTATTTACATGAAAGCTTATTCCACCAAACAACCGATGCGTATGCCATAAATGGTCTTATCATAGCCGTATAAATCCATAGGACTCTTTCCGGTGATAAGCCCCATGTCTTGCCGAAAATGCCTTTGCACTGCCAGAAAACAGACAGCGCCTTGGCAGTCTTCATCTCAACATGTTTGGACCAAAGAAGTTTGCTATCCAGGATGACTCCCAGATACTTTGCTTCATTGGAGAGTTGGATTGTGACGCCTTTTAGCACTGGCTGAGTCAACCCGACCAGCTTCCTCCTTCTCGTAAAAAGAACAACCTCAGTTTTAAGAGGATTGACCGAGAGCCCATTCCTAGTGCACCATTCGTCGATCACGTCAAGCGCCGCCTGCGCCTTGGCGCATACAGTCGCTAGGCATGATCCAACAGAAAGCACGGCAACATCATCCGCGTACGCCTGAGTGTAAATATTAGAACTATTGAGTGCGTTCAACAGAGAGTCGACCAGCATACACCACAGCAGTGGAGACAGGACGCCGCCTTGCGGGCAGCCTCTTTTTACCCCCGCCATAACATAGCGGCCACAATCCGCATCCGCAACCAACGTTCTATTCATTAGCATTGCTTTAATCCACAACACCAATGGTTCGTCTACGCCGTGTTGTCTGGCGGAGCTGCACATGCTATCAAAAGTCGCATTGTCAAAAGCACCCTCAATATCGATGAAAATGCCCATCGCGTATTCTTTTCTGTCAAGCGCGCCCTCAATTCTACCAACTAGATTTTGGAGCGCAGCCTCGCAGGATTTTCCGCGTTGATAGGCATGTTGCATCTGAGATAGTGGGTGCAATCGCAAAGCAGTTTTGCGCACGTGAAGCTCGACCAGCCTTTCCATGCTTTTCAGCAAGAAGGAAGTCAGACTTATTGGTCTGAAGCTCTTGGCGAGTGAGTAGTCACTTCTGCCAATTTTAGGTATAAATGCCACTCTAACTGTACGCCAGGGTGTTTGAATGTATGCCAGTGCTAGGACAGCGATGAAGATTTTCTTCATAGTCGGTAGCAACTGGTTTGTACATTGCTGCAGCATGGCTGGGTATATTCCGTCCGTACCAGGTGACTTGAAGCCGTCAAAAGACGCAAAAGCATATTTAATGGCCTCGTCCGTCACCACGGCCTTCGCAATATACCAGCTACGCCGAGTCGTTTGTCTTGGCTCACTCATAGTCTCGGTAATCGGGTCTGGTTGTGAACCAATTGTATTCTGGTTACCCGGAAAGTGAGACTCCAGCAGATAACTAAGAGTTTCCGCTTTCGTCTCAGTGAAGGTGCTATCAAGTTTTCTAAGTGAGTCCAGTTTGGCTGGTTTGCCCTTTTTCAGAACTTTAATCAACCTACTAGTTTCACTCAGCGTTTCAATCTTTTCGCAGAAATTCTTATAAGAAGCACTTTTCGATACCCGAATTAGCCTCTTATATTCCTTCTGCCTGGATCGGTAGAGATTCCAGTCTGTCTCCAAATCAGTCTTGAGTGACCTATTTAGAAGCTTTCTAGCTTCTCTACGAATTCTTTGCAGTTCCGAGCTCCACCAGGGAACCGGTGTTCTGCCAGGGGGTTTGCTTACTGGGCACGTCAGTTCAAAACAGCTAGTAATGGCACTATTCAGGTCTTGAACAGCTTCCTCTACCTTTTGTCTCGTCCTGTGTTTGGTTGGAGTTTTGAGAGTTTTCCCTAATTCCTCCCTGAAGCGTATCCAGTTGGTTTTTCTCGGATTCCTCCTCTCCTGCAAAGTTATGGCTTCGCATCCGATTTGGAATTCGATATATCTATGGTCTGAGAGGGACACCTCCGAAGAGACCCTCCAGTTAGTAACCGCCTTAAAGTATCTATTTGATAAAGTTAGGTCGATCACTTCCTGTCTTCTTGACGTCACAAAAGTTGGTTGCGAGCCAACATTGTTGATAGTACGAGTAAGATCAGATGATAGAATGAAATCCAGGAGATGGTTTCCTCGCATGTTGCATTTGCTGCTGCCCCAAACAGTGTTTTGAGCATTGGCATCACAGCATATAACTAGGCCCATCTTCCTGGTGTCGCAATAGTCAATGAGTTCAGCAATTGCCCTCGCTGGTGGAGGCACTACCGAATCATAGGGGATATAAGCTGACGCCACGACGAAGGTCTTCCAATTTCCATTCGTTTCGTAGCTAATGGCTGCAGCAACCAAATCTTGGCCACAAAATTGTCCAAGCTTAGTCGCTGAGAGAAGGTTCGACACAGCAAGACAAGCCCTTGGTCTCTCGGACCGCTCGTCACAGAGTATCGTAGTGCCACGAACACCTCCAAGGCCACAGATGCGATTTTTCCACACCCATGGCTCCTGTATGGATGTTATGTGGGCTTTTGTATTCAACACAGAAAGCTTCTTACTGATGAGTGCAGTAGCAGCCTTGGAGTGTTGAAGGTTAATCTGAGTAAATCCAATCATTGGAAATACATCAGCTGGAAGTGTTCTAGTGGAGGGGCACGCAGAAGGTGCGCGCGCACGACAGCCGCCTTTCTCCTTTTCCTCTTTCGCTGGCTCTTAGATGGACGCTGACCAGTGGACGCCGCCTCTGTGGCCCGTTTCACCTGTTCGGTTTCACAGGCCTCGTCGGCAGCATCGCACCTATCGGCTGTCTGTCTATTGGTCTGAAGATTAAGCGTATCAGGTTGAACCTCTCCGCCACTTTCTCCATTTTTCCAGCCCAGTCTACCGAACGTGTCGGAGATAGAGCTGCAGGAATCTTCGGAAGCAAACCTTTTCACAACTCGAAGGTCAACGCCTGTACAGGCGGGGGGTATAAGTATGTCGGTTGGGGCCTCTAGAATCCGTGCCCCGACCGTGGTCGAAAAGACCACGGGTGGATTTTCGCCCATGCGAGTACCACCTGGAGTAGTTATATCTTTTAGTTGTTCCTGCATACTTGTTTTTGGTTTGGTTCGCGATGGAGCTTTGACGGTGTATAAAACGCCGCTATAACTCTAAAACCTCGGATCACGAACGTATCGTACCGAGGTCCCCCTATCCACCACCGGGGGACGCGCCTGGTAGGTAACCAACCCGCAGGCTTCTTAGCTGTTAGTGACGAGCTAAATATAAATATATTACACAATTTTTTTCTTTTTATATTTGCGTTCCAAAACTTGAACTAATTTTTCTCCTTTGCTTTTCTTTTTGCAGACTGTTTCGGA
The DNA here is from genome assembly GCA_949715645.1 of Portevinia maculata. Taxonomy (NCBI): domain Eukaryota; kingdom Metazoa; phylum Arthropoda; class Insecta; order Diptera; family Syrphidae; genus Portevinia; species Portevinia maculata. Next base: position 18,861,411 of record OX454526.1, on the reverse strand, counting down.
ACTAAAACATTTTAAAATAAATTGAAAGACATTAAAAATGAGGTATTTAGAATGGAAAACAATTGATGAAGAAAAAACAATAACACACCTAGGAGCCTTATAAGAAAGATTAAAACTAATAAAAGTACAGCGCTTTTGTCAAAATAACAAACAACAACAACAACAAAACTTAATTTAAATTTAGATCAAAACAAAACAAAAATCATATAGGTACTATCGATTAATAGTTTGTAAAACAAAATCATAGCACTTAAGGACGAAAAGAGGAAACAAATCAAATTGAAAACAAACCTACGATATTTGCATATCAAAGAGCATATTGAATCAATCAGCACAAGTAATTAAGTCTCGGAGGCATCACATACTATCAGTAGAAAAAAAGCAAGCAAAGAGCAATTTTAATGTATATTAGTAACAATAGTGGCATGGCTACCTTGTTACAACAAAAGAATTGCATGAAAACTCTTACAAATGGCGGTGTCTCGAATGCAGCAAATAGCAATACATCATCTACAGGCTCTTCGGCCGCCGCTGCAGCTGGTGTCGCTCATCAAGGAATCAATGCAAATGGTGCCAACACCTTAGTCACACATCATCTTCACCATCATCATCAGGTGAATGCACAACAGAGTCGTATTCTGAAGCCACATGAAATGGTCAGCATACCGATTGGTAGCATAGTTTCCACAGTCGGTGGTGGTGTCAATGTTGGCAGCGGAACCCAGGGTGCTTTTCTCGTAACTGGATATCAAACAACATCTCATAACAATCATCATAGTCAGGTTTTGACTGACTTAAGCTCCTTTACCAGTAGTCACCATCAGAGCAATACGATGTTTAGCCATAATAATCAGCAACAACATTACAATGCCACAGTCACAGCAGAAGCAGCGACAACAACAGCATCAGGAACAACACAAACTAGATACTTTTCACAATTTAGCAATAATCACCAGCACGACTTGAATAGCATTCTCTATCCAACGTCGACGACGTCTTCTGGTACCAATACCGTCAATAAACTCGTCTCAAGCAATCATTTGACATCATCATCACCCGCCAATAGCAACTTAAATGCTCTAAATCATACGAATGCAAATACTATTGTAAAGCAAGAGCCACTACCACCGAACTCCAGCGCTAGCCAACAACAACAACACCACCTGCAATCACTTCAGCATCTCATCAAAACAGAGTCATTATCCGATGAGCAGCAGCGAGTCAATGGAGATAACAGTCTGCAGACAACTCAGCAAAATGGCACTGTAACTCCAACATCTACCCCAACAACTCCACCACCAAATGCTACTGCGCAAGAAGTTGCAGCAGCAGCCGAAGAACAGGAGCCAGAGCCAGAGATTGATATAGTTATAAACAACGTTGTGTGCTCCTTTAGCGTTCGATGCCATTTAAATTTGCGCGAGATTGCGTTGAATGGCTTCAATGTGGAGTTTCGACGTGAGAACGGTATGGTTACTATGAAATTGAGGCGTCCATATACAACGGCTTCCATCTGGTCATCGGGACGGATAACATGTACTGGTGCTACATCCGAGGATCAGGTTGGTTTAGTCACTTTTTGCCTATGGTGGATCGTATTTTATGTTGTGTATTTCGTTTAAGGCCAAGATTGCAGCACGCCGCTATGCACGTTGCCTTCAGAAACTAGGGTTTAGAGTTCGCTTTAACAATTTTCGAGTAGTCAATGTCCTCGGCACTTGTAGCATGCCATGGGCGATTAAGATTGTCAACTTCTCGGAGCGGTACAAAAAGGACGCCAGCTATGAGCCAGAATTACATCCCGGTGTAACGTACAAATTGCGATACCCCAAAGCCACATTGAAGATTTTCTCCACTGGAAGCATCACTGTCACCGGTAAGTTTTGCACAAAATCGTATGAATGTCGAACAAAATTTCTTATTTCGTTTATCATGCGAAGCCAGCAAAACAAATTAGCAACAATGAATTGGTTCAAAGATCGATGTGTCTGTGTAAGCACTGTTCCTTAGATTTGACTGCCTTGATATTCCTTTGGCTTTAAATTAGTTTGTTGACAAAATATTCAATACTATAAGGGGAAGGTGTTGTTTGATTAAATAAACCTACCTTTCTCACCACTAAACGATCGCTGTGATAAAAGAAGTGCTCTTGTTCACTTACTGATTCAGGATGCCCAATGATACGCGTAACATTTTTATGCATGCTTCAAAGAATTTTGTGACTAAAATTTGTCTCGTCGTTCACATTTTAAACACTTATTGCTGATGTAATCCCACTTACTGTGCATTTACTATGTTAATAGTTTTTTTCAAACATTTGATCTATAGTATTCAAATTTAAATAATTGAAGTTAAATAATAAAACAGTTCTTGAACCATTTTTTGTTTGAATTTTCAATTGCTTAGCAATTTTCATTTCATTTTCATTTAATTGTTTATTAATTCAAAAAGATTCTAAAACATATGTTATCATTGACCTGCGAAGCCAATTGGCTTATCTGCAGGAGATTATTAACAAGATTTAATTCTAACAAAAGGTTACTTACTATCTATATAAGAATTTATAAGTGTCTTATTGCAACTAACATTTTTTTTTTTTTTTTTTTTTTTTTTTTTTTTTTACATTTTCGGTAATAAGTAGTTCATATTTAAATTAAATTTTCAATTATATTAATATTATTAAATTTATATATTTGACGTAGTTTATTTAATTTGCGTTTAAAATTAAGTAATAGCTTCTAAAAAAAATTGTTTCAATCTTTGTTTCCTGATATTAACTTGGTTGATGTTTCTCAAGTGTTGAGGAAGGTTATTTAGTACATTCGGCACGGTATACATCAGCCTTCTTCTGCCATACTCATTTATAATTGATGGGAGTTGATACATTCCTTCGCCTTGCCTTCTTGTACCAAACTGATGACTTAATGGAGTGCGGAATCCTGCATCGTCATAGTACTCCAGTGCCACGCTCATATTAAATATCTGCCTAATTTTCAGTACCTTAATGCTAGATCCATTTCCTCTTGACATCAATTTAATCGCACTGTGTTGGATGTTTTGCAGTTTTTCGATGTGTGTTTGCGCTGCACCGCCCCATGCCAGTACACCGTAACGTAGCGTCGATTCTATAAGAGCGTGATACACTTGTTTTTGCACACTAATCGAGGCTTTGTATTGTAGACAAGCAAGCGCAAACAGGGACCCTCTCAGCTTCTTTCGTAGATGATTTATGTGTGGCTCCCAGCGAAAGTGGCAGTCAATGATAATACCAAGGTACTTACAAGTATCTACGACTTCAATTTGCACAGAGTCAGACACACTATTACATTTAAAAGTTTTAAGGACGATTTGTGACGCTGGATACATCGGGCTTCGAATGTGCATAAGTTCAGTTTTTTTTTCATTTAGTACAAGCCCGTTATCGTGACACCATTTCGAAACTTCGTTGAACTCCTCCTGCATTACCGTTGTAGCGTCTTCCAATGATTTACGACACACAACGATAGCCGTATCATCAGCATATGCGAAAGGTACACTTTTTTTTAAGCATTTAAGCATTTCGTTTGTGTACAAAATGAATAGTAGAGGGCCAAGCTTCGAGCCTTGCGGTACTCCATATTTAGCTTTATATGCAACACTACAGCAATTCATGATTTTGACTCTGAAGGTTCTGTCTGCCAGGTAGTTTGTTAACCAATCCGCCAGCCTTCCTCTAATTCCTACTCTGTATAAAGCGTTGATGAGTTTAGTGTGGTCGAGCGTATCAAATGCCTTGCTGAAATCCAAAAACAGCACGAGGACATGTTGTCTCATGCTAAGGGCCGTATTGACTACATTCGCGAAGTCGCCAAGCAGTTTGTTTGTGCTTTTTCCTTTTTGGAATCCGTATTGGCTTTTGCAGATCAAATTATGCTTTTTTACAAAGTCCCATATACGATCCGAAACGATTTGCTCCATGACTTTTTCGATGGCCGGTAAGATTGTAATTGGCCTATAGTTTGTGAGTTGCTTTTTAATCCCTCCTTTATATATTGGTCTTACCACTGCCTCTTTAAGTTTTTTAGGAATTATTCCCGTATTAAAGCTTAGGTTAATAAGTTTGGTTAAAATGGGGACAAAGATATCGGTATTAAGTTTAATATCAGATACTCTAATACCGTCTACCCCGGGTGCTTTCTGTATGTTTAGGCGGTGTACCAAACCTTCTACCTCTGCATAGTCTGTTTCCCCAAAATATATAGAGTGACATAATCTCGTATTTTGATGACTGGATGTTTCTACATTGCACTTGTGTATTATAGACTCTGCCTGTTTTGCGAAAAGCGTTCCAAATTCCTCTGCCAACGTAGTCATGTTCTTGTCGGATGGAAAATGTTTACTTATAGTGTCATCCAAGGAAAGTTTTCGTCGTCCTAACACCTCATTTATTATCGCCCATGTTTTTTTTGGATCACCTCTTGTTTGTTCAAATCTTTCTTTATAATGTAGATTCCTGGTCTGAGATATTTTTTTGTTTACTTGGTTGCGAAACTGTTTGTACTCGATTTCATAGGATGAGTTGCTACGGTTATTTTTCCACCTTCGGTACAATCGATCTCGTTCCTTAAAACTCTCTAGAATGTCCGTGTTAATCCACGAGTGACTTTTCCTACGACTTCTTTCTTTGCCTACAGCTTTTGAATTGGAGTAGATATCATCCATTTTTTTAATCAGCGACATCAAAAGACTTTCTGGATTAGTTTCTTCCAATAAGGATGTCCAATCAACAGCTCGAATTAATTCATTAACTCTCGTCGGATTTATGAAGGACTTAAGGGGAGTATTATTTTCGAAAAGATGTTCCTCGTAGATTCCATATAGTGTAATGTAATGGTCTGATATCTCATTTTCTATTACAGCTGAAAACATTCTAGCCTCTTGTATACTGACTAAAATATGATCTATAAGTGTGCGGCTGCCGATATTTAAGTCCACTCTGGTATACCCTTTGATGGCATTAAAAAGTCCCCTCGATGCCAGCAAATCCTGATAATTAAGAACCAATGCATTTAAATCATCTTTTGTATTTATATTAATGTCGCCCAGAATTATTGTGCCACAATTTCCTTCTTTAGAGTTAATTATCTTCACCAAGTCATCGAAGAATACAACTGGGTTTTGCTTCGGCGGTCTATAAACTCCACTTATAATTTTTTCTTTTTTATAGGACATCAATTTCACGGTCAGGTTTTCACAAGCTGTTGTATCGATTTTTATTTTTTCGTAACTGATATTATTTTTAATAAACATTACGATACCACCACCTTTTTTATGTGCCCTGTTGGCAAATTCAGCAGAGAAACCATCTAAATGATAAAGATTATTTTCTTCTGTTTTTATATTTATTTCGACGAGGACAATTACATCAATATAATTCAAAATTGGACAGATACGAGCACAAAAAACATCCCAATTTTTTCTTAGCGACCTTATGTTTAGACATAAGCAACTAAAATTCGTTTTCTTTAGTTCCTCTTCTGCTTGATCAAAATCATCAAACTCCATGTAATTCAGATCAAACAGTTCTTCTATGTTTTCTATGTTTTCATCCATCATAAACAAAACAAAAGTTATTCCTCACATACGCACACACACACACACAATAATTACTGACGTTTAATTTTGTTAATATCGTTCGGAGATCGAATGAACAAAGCTTCTGTTTTTTCTTCTCTTCTCGCGTAAATTTTCCCTGTGTTTTCCCAAACAAATTTCCAATTTTCTTCTTTTGCCTTCTTCTTTGCTTGCCATAGTAGTTGCTTGTTTTCGTTTGTCAGCTGGTTATTGATGAATATGTTGTTATTATTGTAAATTTCGCTAACTTTTTCATTGCTTTCTATATGATGGTTGAGCTTGGCGATTGTCAACGGACGGGTCGCGCGGGCGTTCTGCATAAATCTAGTCTTATTTGTGTAATTCTGAAAAGTGGCAATTATTGTTGATCTTTCCGCATTTTTAGTTCTAGTGCGATATATATCCGTGATGTCCATGTTTGTGATTTCGTGGTTAATGGTCTTTCCTACCGATTTAACAATTTCCAGCAAGTTCTCGTTTTGTTTTGGTGGTATATTTTTTATTTCCACGCTGTACTTAAGCTGTTGTTGTTCTAATATGTTTATTTGTGCTTGCATGTTAGATATTTGTTCATCTTTCTCTTTGTGGGAATCTTTAAGTTTTTGAATTTCATTCATTAGTGAATCCATAAAAGTGTGGTTTTTTTCGAGGTTTTTGTTGATTTCATCAAACTTTTGTGAGACGAAGTTGCAAAAATCGGCGATGCCTTTTATTTCCGTTTTTATATTTTTAAATTCTTCCATGATGTTATTGACATTGGTGTTTGACAGATTGTCTATGTTGGGATGATTGTTTTGAGTGTTGTTATGGGGACTGATGATTTCAGTCCGGTTTCTTTTGCTCGTTTGAACTTCAGGTGATTGTGGGCGCGTTGTAGGGGTAAGAGGACGCGAAGAGGAGTCAAATGGAGCGTTGCACGGATTATCCTTAGCATTCCTGCAAAATTGGCACCTCCAAGCTTCCTTTTTTGTACGCATCGTCCGCCAAGAACGCTCTGTCACCGTGGTGCATTGGTAGTGCAGGTTACGGGAGCACATCGGACAAGTAACGAAATCCCCCATTGGAGGCAGTTCTTCTTTGCAGTTATCACACATAGGCATTATATTTGTACGAGTACTTACTGCGTAACAGAGGAGCGGTGAAAACAAAGAGCACAAACACAGAAGCAATCGTCAAACAATATTTTAATCTACTTTTCTGTTTGTTACCAACAAAAAATTCAACTTGTAGTCAAATTGTAAGGACACTGGTTCTTATTTTACAATAAAAATTCAAAAGTCACTGTCTTAAATGGGTTTTGTTTCGATTTTTTCTTTGGACTACTACGTTTTAGATAGGGAATTTTGATCACAAACTCAGAGCACTTATAAAGCCAACCGTTCACTTCACCTTTTGACGTTTTTTTCGGATATGTATATAAAACAGGGCCCTATGTAAATCGATTCTCGTGATTCATTACTTTTCAACTACATACCTACGTCTTAGCGTTTTTTCTTTACTATATATATCGTTGACTTAAGTCTTACAATGTTTGTTCAACTTTCAGATATATTCTCTGAAACACATAATTGACTATGAATCCGTGACGAATATGATTTAACGCGCCATCACTCTTAATAATTATTGAATGTGGTTCAAATTAAAAACATCACTACATTGTTGACATAATGCTACAAAGTTGGTCACAGATATGATTCTACACAGCAACACCATATTTTACGATTTTCAAACTTTACTACTTTGTTGCCCCCTAAGCAATCTGCAGATGTATTCTGCCCCCTCTTTCATTGCTCAACATCGTTACTATAGTTGCCCAAATGCCTAACGCATAAACACTACAAAGATGATATATGATATACATACATATACCTAATTAATTGTTGCAATTTAAAAGTCAATTCAATTACATAATTAATTATCCGCCATATGTCTAAAGAGTGTGATCAAAAGAATTTGCATAACAAGCTCTTCTTAGGCTGGAAGGCAAGGCAAGATTGACCATTGACATTCTTGCCTTCAGCGACAGAGATCTTATAGCATGGCTTCCCACCTTCACCGATAATGGATGGTACCTCAACGGTCCCAAGTTAGTGAGGTGCTCCGACCATCAATCCTAAGACTACCTTGAGGCGGAGGCGCCTACACTTTTAAATCTATGGGCCGATGCCGACGTTAGGCTACCTTGAGGCGGCAGCCGCTAGACTTTCAAATCTATGGGCCAATGCCAAATCGAGACAGAGGCTCCAGATGGGGTCTGAAGCCTAGGATAGTCTATTGGATGTACTTGGCGGTTGTCAGGCCAATCGTTGCTTATGGTATCGTAGCTTTGTGGCCTGCGGTATTAAAGAAACGCCATTGCGGACACACTGCTCCAGTTCTCCAGACCAAGTGCTCTGGCATCCGCGATTGCTTGGTCTTTAAAACTAAGGGTTCTTCTTTGCCTTCTCGAACCTAGGGGCTGGGAGTGTAAAATCCTCTTTGATGGAGCATTATTGTCCGTTTGCTCAATGTAGCTGAGCCAATGTAGTGGACTTGATTTAGTTTTTTTGGCAACATCCACATCATGGTACAGCTCACAGGGGTCGCGGTTGTATCTTCCCCTCCATTCGCCCTCCTCGCACACAGGACAAAATGTCGAAGTATTTTGCTTTCAAAAGAACTCAATATTAGCTCTCCTTTTCATCTTATTGTGTAGCACTCGGCACAATAACGCAGGAGTGGTAGGATTAAAGTTCGATAGAGCATGCATTTTGTCTTTCGAGTGAGGAGTTTTGAACCCATTTGTTTCGCTAAACCGTAATAGCAGCGGTTTCCCAAGGCAATTCTCAGCCGGATCTCCACTTAGGTGTCATTCGTGGAGTTGATGTTTACTCCTAGGTAGATGAACTCCTTAACTACCTCAAAGTTATTGCTATCAACAGTGACGTTTTGTGGTAGGTACTTGGTCTTGTCCTCATTTACTTCCAGACCAACCAATTTCGCCTGTTCTTAAATCGCCGTAAAAGCCTCTAACACGACACGCTGGGAAAGGCCGATGATGTCGATTTCGTCTGCATACCCCTGTAGTTGGAAGGATCTATGGAAAATATTGTCTTCAGTGTTCACACCTGCCCTTCGCACTATTTTCTCCGGAACAAGATTGAAGAAGTTACATGAAAGCGCATCTCCTTGCCGAAATCCGTTACAAGTTTGGACTAATTCGGAAGAGCTGCTTCCAAACTGCACAATACACCGCGTGTTTTCAAGTCAGAGCTAATGACTTGAATGCTATCATATGCGGCTTTAAAGTCGATGAAAAGGTGGTGGGTCTCGACATGAAATTCATTGGTCTTTGGTCTTTTCCAGGATTTGCATTTGTGTGGAGATTTGGTCTATTGTCGATCTGCCGGGCCTTAAGCCTCACTGGTTTACGCCGATAAATATGTTGAAAAATGGCTTCAGACGTTCACACAGTATGTTGGATAGGATCTTATATGCTACATTTAGCAGGGATATGCCTCGATAGTTCTTGCAAGACATAGGATCGCCTTTTTTGAAGATCGTACATATGGAACTGATAGTCCAGTCATCGGACATGCTTTCTTCCACCCATACTTGGTTGATGATTTGGTGCATGCGCCCCACCAAAACATCCCCTCCGCTGGTAAACTATCAGAGCAGGCGGCCTTATAAGGTCAAATCTTAAACGAAGACGCCATTGAAATGTACACTTAGCACGAGTGCAGGTATCTTCTCATATTACCCTGTACTCAATGTCGCCCTACGACTCCCTGACCATTGCATTGTATTTCAGACGGAAGACCCAATTTAGACTGTACAATAACCAGTTTATTGAACAAATATGCAGGCTGTTTGGAGGTTATCCAAGAATATTTTTGGCGTAAGCAGAAGCATGATCATAACGTTTTAAGGCCTAGACATATCTAGCAATATTATTGACGCAGCAGCAAGATTTCACAACCATAACGTAGATTTCGATAGCCAAAGTCTAGTTTTGAGTACTGTATATCTTTGGGATACCGATAGCTTTCTAAGAGATCCATAAATTCTGCCTGTTATCGTAGTAACATGATCATCCCAACTTAGCTGAGAATTGAACCAAATGCCTTTATTTTAACTATACATACATTATCAATATAATTAAATTTTAGAGCTATATTACTGACGCTGAATTTGCTCGTTAACTGGTTCATTATCTTTATTCTTATTCTTTCCTTTCTTATTTTTATTCTTTCCACAAGCTGCCAGTGTCGCGAACGTACAAGCTGCCATAGAACACATCTTTCCTCTGGTATATGAGTTTCGTAAGAAGCGTACTCCTGAAGAATTGGAATTACTGCGACTAAAACAACAGCAACATCATCTCGTAGAACTCATCGATCTCGAAGAAACTGTTGTACATTCCCCGCCTTCATCCAAGAAAAAGCGAAGAAAACTCGATGGTGGTGACGGTGAGGAAAACGATGCCGATGATCCAGATGTGACTGATGCAAAATTGGCCACAGATGATATTATAATGGTCTCAGAGTTTGATGATCCGGAAGATTTGATCGAAGGTCCAGACGATGAGGGTGATAATGATTTGTAAGCACTCCCATTCGGCTCTGCTGTTAGAGAGAGGCTTGCATAATTCAACACCACTACCACCATGAACCTTCCTTCCTTACTCACTATTTATACATACAAAAAGCAATTACATACCAAAACGAAAATAAGAAAACAACACACACGATGCTTAGGAGAAAATAAAAATATGTCAGCAGAACATATTGCAAAAAGGAACTGATAGGCAATCGAAACCTATTTTTAATTTTGAGATACATTTGCAACTGACAAAACTAAAGGATATCAACGATTTTAGTGAGAACGATTTAGAAGAAGTAAAACACACACAAAACTGATAGTAAAAATAAATAAGTCCTCATAAATTATATTTCCTGCTATTTGCCAAAAAACAACAAAAACACAAATTGGATAACACTTCATGGATGATATCACAAAGCAACAACTATTTTTAATGTTAAGGTAAGCTCCTTTTTACATGTAGATATATTTCATTTAGTATTAGTATTTTAAAACTTTTGTTTGGTAGAAATGCATTTCACACCCGGTCACAAGCAACTGGGTTGATGCAAACTGGAGTTGATGTGGAGAAGCTTCTTCTTTGAGTGTCCGAAAACAGTGCACCAATTTAAACCTTTTTGATAAGTGGTAGCTTAGTTTCCTCAGTTTTACGGTGTTTTGTCCAGCGACTCGGTGTTCAAGAACATAAGGACTCACCGCATGACTTCATGGTGAGTGCATGAATGCGAGATCTCGGTTTGGATCGACCATAGTTCCCAAGCACTTGATGCACTGCACTATCTTCCCCTTTTAATCTCTCTTCATCTGTAATCAAGTGACATCCAATTTTCGACTATTTTGTTTATAAACATTTATTAATTAAGAAACATTTATTGAAGAGATGGTCAACTAACTTGTAATGATCTTCAGGCGTATTAAGTTTTAAGATTGCATCTATAATTATCCATCCCTGTCCATCCACAATTCTTTCGGTTTGAGTCTAACACTTGACTCTACTAAGGGTTGTGTTCTTAACCCAAATTGTCAGCAAACAATTCTAACAGCTTACCCAATCCACAACCAAGCTGAAATGTTTGCTTATCCGTTTTGGGAAAAAGTTCCCAATGTTCTTCCTGGAGAAGCAACTCTCTACTCTCTTCTCGCTCTTTTCCTATCGCAGAATCCCGTGTGCCTCGTTCCTCAACAGTCCATTGTCCATTGCTAATTACCAAAATTCCGATTATGTTAATTGCATAGCCAAATGTGTATGAATGAACTATTGGCAGATTGTATATACTCATGTGAGTTAAGTGTATTCTGCGATCGAGCTCGTTTAAATCTGTTTTGTTTCTTTGCGAAACTAATGAGCATCGACTTGCTTTGACTTACAAAAACTATGCAGCTATGGTATGCCTTAATCTCGATTTCACTTGTTGTTATCCGCAGAGCTGTTTTTCCGTGCATTGTTGGGTTAAGACTATCAATGCAGCGCCCATCAAAAAACAGCGCTTGTCGCTAAAGGCGACTAAGGCAGAAATCACATCTTGGCATTTTTGGCATTCAGGTGAATATAGTGACGCCTTTAAACTCTTCCCCAAGTGTGCATACAAACTCGTGGGCTTACACGACTAGAGATGACCTGTGTTGTAGAAGCACGAATAACACCAACATTTCATTGGCCTCGGTAAAGAAGCAATCGAAAAACGTTAGGCCCGCCTATTTTTATTGAGGTCGAACCGGCGAAACCTACAGGCGATCAAAGCTTCGCCGTTAACGAAGAAGAAAATAATCTGAGTAGCTCCTTAATAAATATAAATTTCATAATGAACTTTTTTTTGGAGCAAATTTTTTTTAATGTGTCCATTTATCTCTTTACTTACAGATTTCGGCGCGCTTTGCTTATATATCAGTAAATTAGAGAAAACAAAACATGGAAGAACGAGAATAAAAACCACCGTCAGAGTAAATAATTTATCTTAAATTATTTATGACCTTATATAAGTTTTTTTTTAATTTTTTTTTTTTCATTTAATGTTATCATTAATTAACTTTTACTCTTATCTGGTCACATACAAACCAATAACTTAATATATGTTTTTGTTAACTTTTCTTATTTAAAACAAGTTAGTTACAGATATATAAAACGCTTGCAAAAATAAATCAAAACAAAAAATGCAATAAATTTCATTAAACTTGGGCAAACACACACTTCCTTCTTTTTTCTGCAAATTGAACAAAAATACAATGCAAAAATCATCCTAAACAGACAACTATTTATGTTAATTGTTCCTCATGTTAATTAAAAAAAAAATAGAAAAACTGTAGGTAAACAAAAATTGTTAGAAATAATGGATTTGATCAAGCTAATTACAAAAACCGAAAAAGAACCGAAAACAGGAAAATCTCGAATCAAAATGACTTTGTAAATATTTAACGAATAAAAAAACCTACATAATTATATTAATAAACAAATTAATAAAACAAAAGTGGATTTATTTATAAATAGTTATTATTTTTAAAACTATAACAAATTCGTAAAATCCATACATTTTGTGTTTTTTTTCTCTTGTAAAGAAATGCATACAATATTAGCTTGTAATCAAAATAAAATTTATGCATACACACAACTAAAATAGTAAAACATTAAGCAACAAAAACAAAGTAATAGTTTTAAAAAAAAAAACAAAAAATCTTTAAAGCTAAGTAAGTTAATTTAAACAACATTCTCTCATCCTATTCATCGCAAGGTAAACAAGCATCCAAAACTTTTGCAGACAAAAGATAATTTCATAGAGAAAATATCAGAAAAGCTGATACAACCTTCATCAACCACATTATACTACGAGTACTACTAGAATGACAAACAAATAAAACAAATATTAAATTAAATCATTTCTACTTGGGGTAAATATGATATATTAATGTTATTATTTATTTAAACATAAAACAAAGAATTAAAATATAAAAAAAGGAAAAAAACAGTCAGTCAATTATTCTAATTAATATAAATTATTTATACAATTTGCAATTAATTTTTATTTTTATTTTTTAATTCTTGTTTTATTTTATTTTTTTAATTAATTTTCCTTTTGCCGCAAAGACTGCATTATACCAACAAAATAGAACATTTAGAGAAAAAAACGAACTTAAAATATATTGCTTTAAAAAAGGAGCAACACGACATTGTGTTCAAAAAAAAAAATGTACATCAATGGAACAAAATACTGAATTATTGAACAAATTTTCTTTTCTCCTTTTTTGTGTCTACACTTTTTGACAACTATTTAGCCAGAAAAAAAACTGTAAAAAAACGTAAAGAATATTTTGTAATTTGCAGAATATATGAACTTTATAGATCTTTCAGACAAAGAAAATAATCTATAGAAAAAGCATTTTTCTATCAAACAATACAAAGAAATAGTATATAAAATAAACTACAGAAATCAGGTTTCGTAAACAAATAAAACATTTCTCCACAAAGTTTTTGGTTCAATTGAATTTATAGAAGAAAATTTAATGTAAAACAAAAATGTAAGAAACTCAAAAAATATATATATTACGATTAGTGCCTTGCTATAAAGACAAAAATTCTCCCATAAACTTTCGTTGGACAGTGAATATTAACTTATTTTCTTTCAGTATTGTTTCCTTTAATATATATCTATAATGAGAAATGTGTATTCAATCCAAAGATAAAGCAAACAAAAACAAAAAAAAATTAAAATTTACAAAAATGAAAAAAAAAGAGAAAAAACAAAATGCCTTAATAAAAGATTACACTAAAGTGTTCTATACCTTTTTATACCTGTCAACATTTTTCTGTTCTTTTCGTTTGTGTCTTTGAAATCAGAAATCATATTTGAAGCTAGTGTGTCACGACGGGTATGTTTTGAAGGGAAGTCGCATTCGCCATTTTTTTTTTAATTCAGTCATTCTCTCCGTTGTTGAGGAAATCCCAAAAACAATGATTCATTTTAAAATAGAAACATGTTATGTACTCAAACCAACACTGATCAACAGAAACCTGTAACACTTCAACGACTCTGTGTTCATTTGTGTAAAACAATGTCACAAGTCTTAACATTTGTTCTTAATAGTGTTTGTATCTAAATACTTCTTTCATCAGTAAATTGATTCGTTGCTTGTCGTGCGATCCTCAGACAAGATTGGACGAACTCGATCGCATTGATATTATATTTTGTGCATTTCTGAATCTACATTTACCTAAATTAAGTCTGGGACACGCTTAGGTCTCAACCAACATGACATCATACTAGCAGCGTAATTATTTAGTTAATGCACTTTGATTTTAAACAATTGTGGATTACAGTGTAGAAAAAGGTTAACGATTCAAACGTTTCAAACGAGTAATACGCGCACGTTATAGCTAATTAAGTTAGCTCACGTGCCCGGCCCGTTTCCTCCTCTCTTCATGTTAAAAATTCTTGCTGTGTTAATTAACATTTAATGAGACAAAGGCGGCTCATAGATCAAAACATCATGTCTCAATAACTGCATGTACTCCCTGTTACGATTGGTTATTAGATAAGTTAATACATCCATTACAGCTTAGCATTTATTCAGCCAAAGTCTGGTTAACATAAGAGTTGGCGATACAAAACCCGTTGTACCTGTCTTGTTCAAAAAAATCACCTCATCAGTACTAATAATAATGTAGGTATAGTACACTGCGACTTTTTGGTCTATTGTGTTTAATGCTGAGAGGCTTGTCCCCTTTCCCAGAGCCTCTCGAATTACAACCCTTTTATTAAATGTATTTGCGTGTCTTGCTCTGACTTAGCAGGTCACGCACCTTGGAGCACAATCTGTACTTTAGTCTTTGGTGAATCTGAAATAAGCTGTGGATCAACGGTTTGAATATCCTTATCTGTTATTTGGTGTTTTCCCAAATTCCTCATGTGAGTCAGTGCCTCACAGGATTTCAGCGGTCTCGCTTCAGAATCTGCAGTGGCCTTCGTCTGATATACCAATTGTCTTTATGTGTTTCCTTATTCTCTAGGTTAACATTTTAATGAGAGCTACTTCGTTTGTCATAGACCTTGGAGGTTACGAGAGGTTCTAGCCATTAATTATTTTTCCATTTTCGTAAACTCTTCTCGTAAGATGTGTTTTCCTATCCCGAATAATGGTTCAGGTCCTATAAGGGCTCGCTGCCTCTTTTCTTGACAGAGAATAACCTCACCAGTAAGCAGACTTGTTCAGTTGACTGCGACCTAGTTAGGGATAAAACTATATTGAATGTTTAACAGTCGCGCTGGAAATAGTTTTTAATGCTGTTCGGCGCAACGGATAAAACCTACTGCGTCCCATTGCTTTTTCAACTACTACATATTTAAAAAACACATTTTATAGCCTCATACACATTCTCACGTTGCTCGCTTAGAGCGGGATAAAAATATATTTTGTACACCGAGCGCTGAAGTGATATTCTTAGCCCGTCCCTGCACGGGACCCAACCACCTTCCGATATCTGTAAAAACAAATCGCAACCATAGATTTTATTTCTCTTACGGGCGAAATCGAGTCCACAGTCAGTTCGGTTGTTTGTGGCTTCATACCCATTCCATATCGCAGAAAGGACGAAAATAAACGTTCAAACACACAAGATCGATGTACCACACATATGGTTAATGGCGTGCTGAATTCGAATAGGAATCCGCTCTCAACACAACCTCGCACCATCAAAAATTAAAAAAAGTTGTGTGTACATTAGTGGGAATGACACCATGTCCAGTGAAACAGGTAGATATTAAGTGAGTGGGAGAGGGGAAATATAGCGCCGATAATCCGCTTTTAAATATTTTCTCGGACGAGGAGGACTCACATTAAAAATCGGCTGTTTCCCTATCTCCTGCAAATGTGCTATAATAATTCCAATTCGTGTGTTGCCGCTATGGTCATGTTAATAACTTTCACTCCCATGAAAAATTTAGCCATCCACTTAGGCCTAACCATCAGCTTCATCATCACCATCAGTTCGTTCACAATAGCACACATTGAAAATAGTCAATTATCAACTGTCGATTGATCTTCGCAATAAGGCTCCATAAAAGACGGACGCAAACTCAAGCTTATGGCATATTTGAAAGAAGCGTTTTGCTCTTTCATTAAATCCACCGGAGGGAAAACATCCCCGAAATTCAACAATTAAAAACTTAGTGATCGATTCTTCATACAAACTTGACATTCCTTATGCCCAGGTAAATTGTTGAGGATTTGAGATTCCCCCGGCGGATTTAATGATGGGGTGGTTCCCTTCCGATTTATCAATTGCTTACATAGCGCATTTTAAAATTGGTTGTCAAATTTACGGAAGCAAAGTGCGAATGGGATCGCTGTTTTCGGACGTAAGCAAAAGTAAACGAAACGGTAGCCGGGGAGCCCGCTATTAGGGGAGCACAAGAGGAATTCCTTTATAATCAGGATTAGATGGATCATAACCCTCCCACTTTACCTACTGGTTCCCCCTGTAGGGCTCGCCGGTTCGACCTAAATAACTATCGGCTGGCGTCCTGGTTTTGGATCCCTTCATCAATGAGGCCAATCAAATGCTGGTGATGTTGAATTTGTATGATCCATGCATTTTTAGGCCTGTCTCTTTCTGCGATTTTGACAAGTGCACGCTCGCTCCCTCAACTATTACATGTTATATTATATATTTAATGAACTAATATTCTCCGCTCCTGTGAAACATTTTGGCAAATGGTATTCGACACCTACGGTCAATTTGATGTTTAACATAACATGAAACCATTTTCAAGGTATACTTAAAAATATCAATAAGAACGCTGTCTCAAGGTAGATCACTT
Organism: Portevinia maculata; assembly: GCA_949715645.1. Lineage (NCBI taxonomy): Eukaryota > Metazoa > Arthropoda > Insecta > Diptera > Syrphidae > Portevinia > Portevinia maculata. The sequence goes on along the minus strand of OX454526.1, from coordinate 18,844,405 downwards.
TCTTTTATTTACGTTTTGCTTAATTATTCGTCTTACCTTTCTAAAGGAAAAACAGCAAAAGCTGCGCAATTGAAATCAATATTATTAGCTATATATCTAAGCCTCTAACATTTAATCCACCGGGGGAATACATTACATCGATTATTTCAAAACGTAGAAATCTAATACAGGTTTAGATGAACACCATTTTTCTTTCTTTCTTTAACGATGAGGTGATGATCCTAAAGGGATCATAGCCCTCCCACTGAACTGCATCTCCACTGGTCCGTCTGCGGGGTTCGGCGTTATTCGATGAACACAACAATCGGAACAAACGCGGAAAAACAATATCGCATTTACATACGCTTTTAACTGCGGTACGATCTCAAAATTGCGCAATGAATCAAGCTTGTGCATTTGTGTACCCGCTGTCTATCATAACTTGCACAATGCATGCCATTATAAATAGACCCTATTATTTCTTATTTTTCTAAACTTGTACATTTTATTGGTTTCAAATTTACAAGACGACGTTTTTTTTGGATACATCTGGTTTGTTCTGATAAACCTCTGCCAAAACCCATCACAAGCTTACGAAATGGAATAAATGGCATAGCCAATCGTAGCGACAAGGATAAAGGCAAATACGATTAGTAAAACATGTAAGCAATCTATAAAATTGACACGACAAAATGAGTATAATTACGTCTATCATTAATTCCGCTGGGGAAAATTTATCCCCGAAATCCGATCATCAAAACCGTAGGGATCTTTTATCTCCATACAAAGTGTGTCATTTCTAAAATACAGGTAAATCATTGCGGAACTGAGATTTCACAGCGGAATTAAAGATAGGGATGAATGTCATGTGAAATCGGTATAAAAAATAAATTAACATATTTTTGCGATATTAAATAAGCAAAGCTACAATTCGTCTGTTACTCATTACATCCGCTTAAAAAATAAGTTTTTAAATATGTACACTGAGATTAATCTTTTTTTCTATGCAAAATATGTGAAAATTATTTATTTTCTCGATGCGTTGTGTGTGACATCGAACTTGTATGCTTTACATTGAGCGCGTTCAATTTGCAAGTAATCTACAAGTCCCTACTCTTTGACTCACTCTGATTGATCCAATAACTCACGCTGTCATCATTTGGCTAATTAAAGAGGGCTAACTAGTAGGAAACTCGTAAATGCCTTGCAAATTTAAATTGCTCATTGTTGATCGCACGCCATAAGATGTTAACTTTAATTTTTTTCAAACATTTGAAAACGTTTGACTAAGTTCCTCAGCCATAAGATGTTGATCGGCCTACTGGGGCGTGCACATTTCTCGTATTAATTGGATTTTTTACCACTGGCTAATTATATGTAAGAATCGAATGTACATGATTTTTGTTGAAGTAAGTTTCGCTTTGAATATTGTAGTTGTTGGGACAATATTGAAATCATTTTTGTGAACGGTGCCATTTCCTTTTTATTGGAAAGATTGCAATTCATTGACAATAAAAACGATTTTAAATTTAAAATTTTTAAGAAACCACCTAGGGGAGCGATCAAATAATTAAGTCAAAGGCACCTGATAGTATACCGAGAATCATCTGAATCAATCTTATCATAGATTTTGCTATATGCAACTGGCACAATAGTTGCATACATATTTATTTATTATTATTATTAAATTATCCCTATTACAATGCAATGACATTCCACAAGGAGATTAATCTTTCCTGTGCCCTACATTAACGTGAAACGTGACACACTTCACTTTGAATAACGTCCATTTTATAAACTTTAACCTTACAAAGTGTTTTTTTATTTCTAAGTTCATATTTTTTGCAAATACATAAGCATCAAAAAGAAGCCTAAATCACTTATTTATAAATGAAATTTATAAGCTAAATTACTTTGACAAGTAAAAAAAAACTATATACATATGTTTATATCATCTTAATTTGTATTGTTTTATAATAAAATAAAAATGTTTGGATAAAAATATCAGTTTTATATTTTAAACTGGAAATCGTTTGTATTATTGCAAAGTGAAATACTCGTGTTTTTTGTAAATTATTTTTTAAATAAAACACTTCAAATATAATAAAGAGATAAAAATGTTTAAGTCAACGATCAACATTTATAAAAATCAAAAATAGAGTATTTCTTAAGTTCTAAAAAAATCAAAAATGATTAAATAGTTACAACAAAGAAGTCGTTCCAGAAAAAAAATATTTGTGTGTCCAAAATAAAATACAATTTAAAAGAAAACAAAAACACGGAAAACCAAACTATAAAATAAAAATGAACTGAATTCTAATGTCAATATTTTTATTCATCGATGTTGAGTAAAATTTGTAACAAAACAAACAAAATTAAATAAGAAAAACGACAAAATATATATTTAATGCATATTGTATGTTATGTTAACTTATATAAATATATAACATTAAAAATAAAATAATAAAATGTAATTGATTTAATAAAAAAATAAAATAAAAAGAAACCAAAGACTTGAAAAAAATATTATTAATTAACATACAATATATTTGTGCACTAATTAATTATAATTAATATTTGTTAACTAAATAAACCTAAACAAAAAAGTAGAAAAAAAAACAACAAAAATAATGATACCTAATAAATAAATTAAAAATGAACAAAATCGTGAGTTCATTTTTGGTTTTTCTTTTGCTAGAATTTTCTAAGAAAACTTAAATTAAATGTATAAACAAAATAAATAGGCTTAAAAACAGGAAGTTAATTAAAAAAAAACAAGAAAACACTAAAATATACTATAAGATGGAAAAAGAACAACAACTACATGTATGCATGAATTTTTGAACTGGTGGGCAAATTTAGTTGTTAAACAAAAATTAATTCATTAAAATCCAATATATAAAACAAAGAAATAAATATACATATATTATAATATTGTTTTAAATTAAATTTTGTTTATTCTTCTTTCGTTCTTGTTATTGCGCAAAGTTATATGATTTCATGTAATCTTCAGTTTTTCCTTTATTTAATGTTTGACTTTATATATGTAAGAGTTTAATTATTATTAGTTATTTTATTTCAACTAATTTAAAATTATTAAATGAAGATAATAAAAATAGTGAATTCAGTGAACATACATTTTTTTATTTCCTTTTTTTAAATTGTGTTTCGTCTGGTTTTTGTTTGCAAGCACTGATTCGCTTTTTTTTTATAAACATAGGTAGTTTAAAGCAAACAGACTATGAACATTCGGGAAAGATGCGCTACGAATTGAGTTTAGAAAAAGGCATGAGAGCCTACTAATATGTGCTACAGCCGTTTGATTTTGAATCAAGTTTTCTGTGTCAACATATTACCTATATGAAAGAGTTTCCCCATTACGGTTTCTGTGTACAGGTGTTAGCATAGAAATCAAATACGCCATCTCTGGAAAGCAATATGGTAAATCACGTCAGAAAATGTCATTTCTATTTTTCACGTATTAGAGCTCAGTTTTAGCAATACGTACAAAGTGGAACAGAAAACAAATTGAAACGAGCACATCATAGGAACGAATTGTATCATTTCGGTAAATTGACTGAGAAGTTGAACAGAAAAATGTTCCCTTCGAAAAAATAAATGAATTCGTTTTCTAGTCAAATGTGTGTTTAGTTCCTCAATTATTTGTTTAATAATTCATAAGCAACATTTTTAGAAGAATATTGTGTCGTTCCATTCATTTTAACTGGACTAAAAGAAAAAAAACAAAAGAAAATGTTAACGTTTCAACTGGGTCTTAGCTTTGTTAAATGAAAGAACTAGATCAGAACAGAACCGAAGAGCACCATTGAGTAAAAACTGTCAGATCAAATCAGAACAGATAAGTACAACATCGAGTCATATGTTCTTCTAGATGAACTTCCGTGTTTTCTAGTGAACTTCGGGTTTTGACTGAGCATTGTTTCGTCAATGTAGGGTTCGCCGGTTTGACCTCAGTAAATAACGGCAGGGCTCCCGATTTTGAATCACTTCGTTGCTGAGGCCAATCAAATGCTGGTGTTGCTGTATTTGTGAGATCGACGAGTTTTGAGGCCTGCTTCTTTCGCGATTTTATGAAAACGTTGATTGATAGAGTAGGGTGGTCAGATTCGACACTTTTTGTACATTCGGAATAACTTTTTCGCACAAGAATATCGAAAAGAATTTTTGATTTTATTTGAAACTTTGATATTTGTACTACTAAAATGCATAGCCCTCAAATGGTTTACAATGCCCTAACAGTTGCAAAAAAGATATTTAAACATCTGCCTTAAAAAAGACAATTGAGACACTTTCGACATGATATAAAATGATACAAAAACCAGAAAGTAATTGCGTTTAGTTAAGTGTAGCAAACTGCTGAACACATGGTTTATTCACTAAAGTAAATTAATCTTTCAGGGAATTACAACTCGAGACCTCACAAACTTTTCATTGACTTTTATCCTGTATCCCGGCTAAAAGCTATCTAGTTGTGTCGCTTGACACTTGAAAGAACGAGGTGTTATGTGGAGCCTGGAAGCTCTTCCGAACTGTTTCAAAGTTGCGCCGATTTTCGGCGCTTTTATGTGACTTTTTCATTCTTGTTCTGAAGAAAATAGTGCGCAGGGCAGGTTTCGCCATGTAAGGCACTATCTTCAATAGAACCGTCCAGGTACTGGTGTACGCGCAAGATATTGACATCACCGGCCCTTCCCAGCATGCCGTGGTAGAAGCTCTTACGGTGCTTGAAGAACATGCAAAATGGTTTAATGAGAACATGTTTAAAGGCCGAAAGCGTACAACTTTTATTTTATGAACATTTTTGATTGTATGCTAGATTTCAAATTGTATATTCCGCTGTGCAAGTGTTCGAGGATCAATTGCTGTTTTATTATCGCCGACAGATCTTTACAGATCATAAGTCATAATAGCCGTGTTTCATTATGACATATAATCTGTATAGACCTGCCGACGATAATAAAACAGTATGGATCAGGCTCTGCTCTGAGTTAAAAAATCAAATTAGTTTTTCATTGTGAGCTCAGGCACATCAGAGCGTTCAAAGTATATTTATTTGTTTCTTCTCTGAACACTAAGTAAAGTTAACACAGCTAAAGTCACTAGAAAATTGAAATTATTTTTTAGCCGTGCCGTGGTACATTTACGACGACGTCACCCTATGCTTTCTTTTCATCTTATTTTCTGCAGAAAGCTAGTGGTTCTCTAATACTCTCTTATACTGAGCTGCGCTAACTATAAAATCAAGCATTGGCCTGAAATGTGACTGAAGTACTGTGTTGTTGACTAGAATCCCCGATCGGTAACACCGTTTTTGTGGCATTTTTACGATGCATATAAGTTTTCCTTACCATTACTATAATATATAAGGTGAAATTGAAACGAGTATTTGAGGTAAATCTCACATACATCGTTTTCTACGATAGGCGTGAATACAACCATTTAATTTTAATTCCTTGTCCGTAAAAGATTATAATAAAATATAATAAAAATACCATCATAAATAAATTTTTGTGTTGAGATTATTCAGGCTTCTCTTTATAGTTTTTTATGACTTAAGGTAATATTAGACTGCATGCCAATTGTGCATTCAAATAACCACAGCCAATTGACCAGATTATCTGTCAAATGGCCAAAAGTTCAGCGCTGTCAAGGTAGTATAGTAGACTACGTGACCACGATGACCATTTTGGTCATTTTTGCCCTGCTGGTTATTAAAGGCATTTGTTATTATATTTTAAGAGTGAGTTATGGTAACGCTGTACATGTTAAAGCGAAACTGTAGTAGGTATAATTTTATTTGATTTGTTTTTTGATTGCTTGAAACTAATTTTCGCATAATTTTATTAAAACAATTTACTGCAATGTTATCTAAAAATATTGGTATTATCATGCAAACATTTTATTATTGTAGTATTAAATCGCTGCACGCTTGGAAATGATGACAAAAATTACAGCAATGCCACAACCAAATTTCAATAAATTGCATATGGTCATTAGGTCATTATACTTACTGGCATTCGTGCTTATTGTCCGTCATAATCTAACCTTTAGTCAGTGTGTTCCTTTATTCAATTGGAATTTTCGGTTATGACAGACCGGGTATCTCAGTCGCTAACGCAGCATTTCCAAGGATTCTAAGAACACCTCATATCAAAAGGTTATATTTTTCATATTATGAAAGGTTAAATCACCCGTCTTTATGTACCGATAGACGGATGATTTGTACTCTCGTATTCTACAGTGTACAGCTAAAAATGTCGGGTAATCATTCCGCCCGGTGGATTCTACGATAGAGATTAATGTCAGAATGCCCAAACTCAATAGGTCCGTTCGCGAACTAATATGCAAACGTAAATTTATATAAACTTTCGTGCAAAACTACACAAACGCGTTCGCGAACTGAGAAAATGTAAAAAATGTACTTTCGTTCATTTTTCTTGACACAGAATTTCAGCTGGTAAGAAAATGAAAACTGTCAAATGATGAAATCCTATGAGTTTGCCAGCAAAAAAAAACAGCTGTTGCTTCTTTTCAAGCCAAACTAAGAAGTTTTTACACAAAAGCGTTCGCGTACTTTTCTTAGAAATGAGAGGATTCTCTCTCGATTTTGGAGATTTGACACTATTCATTTTTCTACACATAAAGTACGCGAACGGACCTAATGTTATATCACCCAAAATGTCGTAAGCCCTACAACAACAAATCGTTCCCTTTTGAGCATTTAGATCTAACGCCATTTAGATTCTACTTGAATTTTTCAAATTCCCAAAAACTGAAATAAGGCCCTAGTTGTATGCAATTTTGTTGTGTAATGAAAGATTAATGAGTAAAGATTATTATTACCTGTACACCGACACGAAATTCGTCATTTCAGCTAAATCCAACATTTCACCCGAAATGTTCATCATTTCGCCATAGATTTTCAGCATTTCACAATGTTGAATCACAGAGAAATGTTAAATTTTGTATCTGCACTTGGAAGTTTGTCAAATCGAACAAAAGAGAATTAAATATTTTTGTATGACCACTTCTGAGTTTAAAAAAAGCCAAGTTTTGACCGTAGCTGTCATATGAAATGTTCGCCGTTCGGTGGGAACGGTGAAATGAAATTTTGCCGCAATGTGTTGAGTTTCGGGTCAGTACGAATTGCATTGAATTTTTTGCAGGGATAATTAATTTTAAAAGTCCCGATCCTTCCAACAATTATTTCAGCACAAATATGGAAAATACATTGTTATTTAGCAAAAAATAAATATTATTGATTTATTATGTTGTATATTCTCTTCAGAATGGCAATTGATATTCCTATTGATAATTTTATTTATTTGTATTCTTGTGCCAAATACATTTCATAATACTCAAATAATACAAAGCAACATCCTCGTTTTGTTTAAACATTTAATTACTGCAATTCACCTCAATAGTTTTTCACAATATTATGGATTAAATTTAAATGGGATCATTCTATTAAAATAAACATTTTGACGTAAATAAAAATATTTGTTTTTGTTGGTTTTTAGAAAAGCTACCAAAATCTGCCTTAATATTTTATTTACAAGACTTTTGTTATTATGAAAAAGTTTAAATAAAAAATAAAAAAAGGTAAAAGTGAATATCAATTTGTTGTTCAAATTGACTACACAATATTTAAAAAAAAATTAAAAAAAAAGAAAATAATCGTATTAATGTCAAGACCAATTGTATAAAAATAACTGTTGTGTTTAAATAGAAGCGCACCTAATTAAAAAGCTTATTTTACTCTAGATGTATACTTTTAAAATGGAAAAAAAACGTGTTTGAAAACAAACACAATTAGCAATAACTTTAATTGATACACATGTTTTTACGTTAGCAAAAATGCAAAACTGATTGTAAGCAATAAGTCAACAAATAAATAACTAAAAATAAATGGTATAAAAATAACTTTTCTATTTTGAAAAAAATATTTCTGTTCTTATGATTTCCTAATGCTTCATAATTATGTGTAAGAAAATTATAAAATAAAACAAAACAAACAATTAATGTCGACAATATTAAAAAGAAAAAGTGTTATATTTGAAAACAATGAATATATCGCAAAAAAAACTATAACAACAACTTTGAAACCAATAAACTAAGAAAATATGCACCAGTTTCAAAAACAACAAAAATGTTTAATAATTGTGTGAAAGGAAATTGTAAACTCAAAATAATTGAAAAATAAAGAAAAGAGCCTTCAGACAAGAAAAATAAATAAATACATATTTTCTATAATGATTATAAATTAAGAAAATTGGAAAACAACAATTCAAAATGGAACAAAATAAGAATAAAAAGAATAATAATGTTAATACAAAATAATACATTAGTTTGTAATTTTAAAAGAGTGATATCGATATAGATGACGTTGACGAAGCAGTGATGAAAGGAAAGTGCATATTATATGAAACATATTATTTTAATTGTAATAAAAGTGAATTACATAAATGGAATTATTTGTTTGTATTTCCCACGTGTATTTTTATTACCTTAGTCCTAAAAGCATTAGGCTTAACCCATTTGTGGGTTTTAGGGGTCTGGGGATGTGGAAGTCGAATATCTCATATACCACAATCTTTGCTCTAAATTTCCTATCGATGAATCAATTGTCGCCCAATGGAGGTCTCAGATTTCAGATTTTTTGTGCAAATTGCTGTTCCACGACGCGTCATTTTTAATGTGATTTCAGCAATAGCGCCGTTAATTTCAATTTATTTTTCAATTTCAATTCATTTATTTAGGTAGGCCATAGAGGGCCTAAAAACTAGCTTCTCCAACCACTATCCTTGCGAAGTGGAAGGGACCTACAATTTTAGGCCGCATCCGAACGGCAAATTTGAGAAGCTTCTCATGACAATTGATACTCTTGGATGTTTGTCAGACGTTCGCAAGAGGTGGGGCAGTGGAAAAAAACTCAAGATGTTACTTGGCGCCGGCAGGAATTGAACCTGGGCCCTTCGATTAGTAACCATTGAGCCAGTGCGTCCGACAACTAACTAATAGTAATAGTAAGCATAAGCACTGGACTTGTTGGATATTAATTTATTAAAAATTAAAAATTAAGAGACTCGACGCCAAAAAGCATGATGAACTCGGTTTTGAATTGGTCAACTTAAGAGACTCTCTTCAAGCTGAGCTCATGCTCATTACCCTATACAAGAAATCATTTTGCATTTGAAATATCAAATAAACTTTTGCTCATCTATTATTCATACCGAGAACGGAAAGCTGTTCGGTTTCAGCGATGCAAGTGCCCTTAGCATGTATTGGCTACACAGCGTGGGCGTTACGGAAATTAGGATTAGAAGAAAAGGAGAGATGCCGATGCACGTTGGTTTTAAATGTAAGCATATAATGTGAATTAAAAAAAGAGCATGGAAGAGTATTCCACATTCGTGTTGTACAGCTGAGGAAAGATTATTTGAAGTTCACTGTACGCCCGAATACAGGCTTGAGGGTGAACTGATGAGCATTCATTGCATGGCGGGTATTGCGGTTGAAATGTTCTAGGGGTGGAATGCAACTGGCTATTTCATTAGAGCACTTATGGTGGAAATAATGATAAAATAACGAAAGACAGAAGACATTCGATGACTAAGAGAGTCATCTAGTGATGTCTCGGTATCGGTAGCCAATGAGTTTTATTGCCCGTTTTTGGATCCTGTCAAGTAGCTCCAAATAAGTTATTGGTGCACCAGACCAGATATGAGTGTTGTACTCGACATTCGGGCAAACTGTAGCCAGATCAGAAGGGGTGAAATATTTCTTACGGAGGTTGTCATTAACACACATACCGAAGAAGCATTAAATTTCATTAATTGGGTTGAACCCCACTGAATTATGCTGTTAACATCGGAATTTAATGAGCCTAACATACGTTGCCGTTCCAGTTCCACACCCGAAGAAGAGGGGCGTGACCCAAGAATCGAATATGAGAAGCTGATGGTACTGTCATCAGCAAAGGAATGGATTAGAAGTAACAGACAGGAGATCATTTATAAAAATGAGAAAGAGAGTCGGGGACAGAACGGAGCCTTGGGGAACTCCAGCATTTATTTGGTGAGCTGCAGACTTAAAACCGTCGAAAACAACTTGAATTGAACGGTCCGAAAGGTAGTTTCTAATCCATTGAAGAAAATTATCATCGATTCCAAATGCACGCATTTTCGACAAGAGAGCTTGATGCCAAACTCTGTCAAATGCCTTTGAAATATCAAGCGCAACAATCTTACTTTCACCACCTTGATGAAGAGATTGGTTCCACTTTTCGGTTAGATATGTCATCAAATCACCAGTGGACCTGTTGCCCCGAAAACCGTACTGCCGGTCATTGAAAAGTTTTCGGGATTCAAGATATTTCATTAGCTGACGGTTGATCAGCGTTTCCATGACCTTATAAAGAAGGGACGCAAGTGCTATTGGTCGGTAGGAGGAGGGAGAAGAAGACTGGCTTTTTTTTTGTTACAGGCTGCACAAATGCTGTTTTCCATCTCCTCGGAAAGAGCCCTGAAGAATAGGACAGATAGAAAAGCTTACGCAGTGGTTTTGACAGCGTAGAAGAACACCTCCTCAGAACGATAGGGGAAATACCATCTGGACCAGCGGATTTGTGTATGTCAAGATCTCGAAGTACTCTAGCCACTGTACGAGTGCAAAAGTGGATTGGTTCTATAGAGTATTCTTAGCGCTCGAGTACATGGAGAGATAAAGCACAATCTGGGAGCGTTGAGCTAGCTGCAAAGTGAGCAACAAGCAGATTGGCTTTATCCAAAGAGCGGACGGCTGGAATGTCGTTGTAAATGAGTGTCGGGATGGATGACGAATCCGAATTCTTGATGTTTTTGACAAACGACCAAAAGTTTTTACTACCCGTGGGGCTTTGTAGTATTTTTTGCCTTAGCTTTTGGTCGTTGGAGAATTTTACACGATTAATGAGGGCATTGCAGTCTTTTCTGGCTCGTTCGAAATTTTTCCGGTTTTCCTCAGATGCCTTATAACACCGAAAGCTTACCTCTTTTAACCTGATAGCCTCTTTGCAGCTCGTGTGGCACCACGCGTTTACCCTTGGTTTGATACTTTTTATCCGGTTAGGGATAAAGCATGTCATACCCAATAAAATCATGTTTGTTATCATATCAGCAGCAGCATCCACGTCGCTGTCGAGAAAGCACAGCGACCAGTTAAAACTCTTAAAGAAACCATTTGGTTTTTCCCAATGGGCTTGCCATACGGTTCTTTAAGGAGTTTACGGATAGCAGGAATACGAGAAATTCGCTGATATGACACAATGGTCTCACGAACCTAGAGGCGGTAATACGTTTATATCGTATTTTTCCGGGTGAGAGGTGAGTGTGTTGGCGGTTTGATGGCTAATGTCCGGTATTCGTGTTGGCTCATTTACAAGCTGAGTGAGATTGTTTACCTCAGCAAAAATCTCAACATACCTTCCTTCTGGTGTTGTCTGTCCAGAATGTCATTGTGAATTGTGTATAAATTGAAATCACCCACAATGACGATTTCAGTACGAGGATGAAGAGTCACAATTCTTGTGAATGAATCAGACAGCGCATCCAACTCTTTATAAGTTGAATGTCTGTCCAAATTGGGGCTTCTGTAAATAAAACAGTAGTGTATTAGTTGCATACGGACATGCAATTGAAGCCAAATGAATTTAAATTCCGGATTGGAACATTGACCATATTGAGGCTGAAGGCACTACGTATATAAACGGCGATACCGCTATGGGAAAAGAATAAAGGCACTTAGTTGTAACCAGGTAGTCTAAACTAACTCCATTAAATGGAAGCCAACGCTAACCTGTGTTTCACGGAGTCCCAAAACATCTGGTTTGTTGAGGGAGACATGGGCGTATAATAATAAAAAAAATCCTTAACCTACGGAATATACATACATAAATCAAACACAAGCTCTGACGCTAACGACGTAAGCATATGAGCGCAATTTGCGCGAACGAAAGGTTACCAAACTGCGGAAAAGACGAACAGAAGCAACTACCAGTATTTTCCCATACAGAAAACTGGATCACTGTTTTCGGACGCAAGCGGAGGGGAACAAAACTTAACCAAATGGAGCAATGTGCTATTATGAGCACATAATACAAATCGTTTACATTCGCTTATTTTCGGGAGGCTACGTACGCACCGCTCCGCTAAACGGACGAAAACTGAAGCTTGATTCATCATAATTGAACGAACCGTTTCCTTCCGATCTATCAAGTGCTCAATGCCTGAAACACAATCACCATTTTGAGCTTCGCGTTGATAAACGCGTGTAGTTAAACCGTAGGAAATCAATAAAACCTATCACAATTCACAAAGCTGCATATCGTTTCAACTTCAAAATGAGACACGTAAGAACATAACGTAATGTTTCACAACGTTTTTGTAAGGCGCCGATGGTCAACGCGAAGGAAGGGAAAAGTATGGACTGTCGAGCTTTTCTTGCTATAGGGTACGAGTCTTAGGTTATAAGGTGTTCCGGACTAGTTGAGTCTGGAATATAATGTTGGTTGAAGGAGATGCCTTCAACGATTTGTGGAAAAATGTGGAATTCCTTGTGACTAAAAAAAACTCTTTGTTACCACGTTATAATATATATTTATTTCCTAAGTTGATCGGCTAAGTTGAACTGAACAAAGTAGAGTGCCGCAACTGTCTCTACGAACCAACCTCGTAATCTCGGTACATAGATTTTTCTCATAAACATAATCAATCAGCTGGACTTTTATTTCTTACATACATAATCGTAGCTAGTCGTTGACCCTAAATTGCATGACATAAATTGCATTTACATATCGGTCTTTTCTGCATTCGCGGTTGTCTCGTTACAATTCCCCTTGTTGACTGTTGTTGGATGGCCAGGATGGCCATATGTTGATTGGTGTTTATATTTTGCTTATATGGTTGTTGCACCTTTTGTAGCCGGTGGTTGGTGAAGGCACGCACCTTTCCTTACGTATGTGGATTTGCGTGCGACCGAATCAGCCTAATCCTCGATGATCTTCATGTTGTAAATTTCATTCTTCGGTGTTTTGACAGTTCGGCTTAAATCGTTGCGTGCGTAGTATCTCGAGTTTAAAATTCTTCGGCGGTTTTTCTATTTCGAGTGTTGTCTTGTGTTTATTTCCTTTTTTTTGATGAGCTGTCCTTTGAGGCTAGTTTGCAGGAAGTGTGAAACTCGTATTTGAGTTGCAGTGTTGTCCCACATTCCAGCGACTAGCCCAAATGCACGCTTGTCCACTTCACCATTTCTGCCAGTGCCGCGTGAGCAGCCCCATTTGGTTTTCTTTTGTTGAGAAGCAACATGCTCCCCGCCTCGGAGTCTGCTGTGCCTTGGTTGAATTCTGGTACTTCGTGGACGTGATGTGTCTGTGTTGTTGTAGTGTCCTAGGTTCAGCCTTCATCCTCATCGTGCGCAGCCCCATTGGTAGCATTGAGGTTAGGTACGAGTGCATGTGCCAAAATATAAAAAACAAGAATTAGTGTTTTGTTTATAACAAAATATGGTTAACAAAATGATATGAATGGTTAACTGGCTAGCTGAGAGATTTCACTTCATTATAGGGTAAGTTGACCTTGGGTAAAAAAGGGGTTGTTTTTGTTTATGGGTTTTTTTTTACTTAGGCCTTTTTTTCATTTTTATTCATGGGTTTTTGTTCAGAGTTCAGTTTTTTTTTCGATTTATTAGAGTTACGGGTTCAGGGTTTTCCTGGGATTCATGTTCGTTGTTTATATTGCATTTAGGTTTCTATTTTTGTGCTTATAGTTCATGGTCAGTCCGATACGATCGCGGTTGATATCGGCAAGGGGGATAATTTCACGATTGGGCGTTTTAGAGTCGATTTTTCCGTTTTTATTGTCACGACGCGCGTATGACCATCCGATACGGGGTGTAGCTCAGTGACTCGGGCAAGTAGCCATGAGGAAGGTGGGAGATTGTCTTCCTTGACCAAGACCAGGTCACCAATTTTGTTGTTGAAGCCTGTGGAGATATGTGGAACTCCACTGTTTCCAAAAGTCCTACGTTAGCCGTTGCATAAACCTCCATCTGTCCAGGCTGCTGACGTTGTGTTCCTTCAGGTTTCTTTCTGGGAGTGTGCGCAGTGATGCCCCAATCAAGAAGTGTCCGGGAGTAAGCACGTTTAAATCGTCCGGATCTGAAGTCATCGGACACAATGGACGGGAATTGAGGCATGCTTCAATCTGACACAGCACCGTTGAATATTCCTCAAACGTTAGTTTGGCTGTGCCGATGGTTCGTTTTAAATGATGTTTTATTCCCTTAACACCTGCTTCCCATAGCCCGCCGAAATGTGGCGACGATGGGGGGTTGAAGTGCCATGTTGTACCTTGTGACGATAGCTTGTGTGCCACTTCAGTTGACCATTCAGCCGAAATGAACTTTGCTTCTTTTCTGAGGTCATTGTTTGCTCCCTTGAAGTTAGTGCCGCAGTCGCTGAACATCTTGCTGCAGTTTCCTCGTCTTGCCACAAATCTCTTAAACGCTGCGATGAATGCTGCAGCGCTGAGGTCGCTAACTAGTTCGATGTGTATGGCTTTAGTTGCCAGACACACGAAAACCGCAATATATCCTTTACTGTGTCGATTGCATCTACCCTTCCATAGTTTTATATCTATTGGTCCGGCATAGTCGACCCCAGTGTTTGTAAATGGTCTGCTGACCCTTACGCGTTCCGCTGGGAGGTTGCCCATTAGTTGCTGGTGCATTTTTGTGTTATAGCGATGACAACGAACACATTTGTGGATTGTTAATTGAACAATCCTTTTTACATTTGTTATCCAATAATTATTTCTTATTTCGGCCATCATCAGCTGTTGCCCGCCATGTAAAGTCCGTTCATGAACCTCCTGGACCACCAATCTCGAAAAGTGGTGTCTTTGGGGTAGAACAATTGGATGTCGTTGATGAAATGGGAGTGCTGAGTTGAGCAGTCTCCCTCCCACCCGCAGAAGGTCATCCTGATCTAAAAATGGGTTTAGGTTTCGGATCAAGCTGCCCTTTAATATAGCCCTTTCTTGTTTGAGTGCCTTGATCTCGTCCTGAAACGTTTCCTCTTGGACGAGTTTAACAAGTCTGTCATGAGCTAGACTGTGTTCAGTCGCCGTGATTGGATGAATATTGATCAACCTACGATTTTTTGGATTTCTTAGGTTAAAAATATATCTTAGCCAGACAGCGATACTGCGAAGCAGACGTTGAAGCGTGGAAAACCTTTGAAAAAATTCAGTGTTGATTACACTGCAGTGTGATATCAGTGTTTGTGCTAGTTGCACTTTTTCTCTGCCTTTGATTTCGACCTCGGTTTCCGGCGGATTTGTTGTTGGGTGTGTATCCACCGAAAATTCTTGTAAAAAAGCTGGTCCATGCCACCATAAGTGGC
This sequence comes from Portevinia maculata, assembly GCA_949715645.1. Classification (NCBI taxonomy): domain Eukaryota; kingdom Metazoa; phylum Arthropoda; class Insecta; order Diptera; family Syrphidae; genus Portevinia; species Portevinia maculata. Next base: position 18,828,966 of record OX454526.1, on the reverse strand, counting down.
TGCTAATGAGTTCCTCTGGGTTTAACCCTCGTGACCCGATATCAGCTGGGTTGTTCTTACTGCTCACATGTCTCCAGATTGTTTTGCTGGTCAGCCTCTGGATTTCGGTGATCCGGTTGGCTACAAATGTGTTTCGCGTGGCTGGACTTCCCTTTATCCAAGCTAGCGTGATCATTGAATCCGACCAAGCAAACGTTTCTGCCTCTTCGAGTTGCATGGCGGTAGTGATTCTGTACAGAAGCTTGGCCAATAGCGGCGCATAATTCTAACCGTGGCAAGGATAAACATTTCAGTGGAGCGACCTTTGTTTTTGATGCCAATAAGTGACTATGTTTCTGGCCATTTTTGGAGACGCGTGCATATATCACCGCCGCGTACGCCTTTTCAGAGGCGTCACTGAACCCGTGGAGTTGTATCTGGGATGCATGTTCATATCCCATCCAGCGAGGTATTTCCAATATTTCCAACTTCTGCAGATTTTCTCGCAATTCAACCCAGGGTCTCTCTACCTCTGGCCCGATCATGGAATCCCAGGATAGTTCTCGGGCCCACAACTGCTGTAGCATCATCTTTGCCTTGACTATACATGGCGCGATCCATCCCAGAGGATCGAAGAGGCGTGCGATGTCTGCCAGAACCGATCGTTTGGTGTGTTTTTCTACTTCGGGCAAGTTGATTTTAAACTTAAATACGTCCTTTGCTGGATGCCATTGGATACCCAGTGTCTTGATGGCATCCGGTGAATCGAATTGTAACGGGAGATTCACTTCCCTTTCAGTTTTAGGTATCTGCTCCAAAATGTTTAATGAGTTGCTAGCCCATTTACGAAGAGGAAATCCAGCTGCAGTTAACACAGCGAGAACATCTCTTTGTAACCTAATGGCTGTTTCTTCGTTATCGGCTCCATACAGGAAGTCGTCCACATAGAAGCCTTCGATAAGCGCCTTGGTTACATGCGGTTTAG